>JAJSRV010000028.1:0-148446 GCA_021527715.1 Neoseiulus cucumeris
CCAGAATGGCTCCCAGAAGGTCAATCCAAGCTACGGGTTTCATAGTTGAATTCATACCTTGACTTTTTGGATGCGGTACTCAGACACCTGTCGGAAGTTTGAGCTTAAACTTTGAGATCAACAGAAATGCATCAAATTCCGTGAGCAAACTTCCTCTTCTGACGAACGACAGCGTGCTGTCACGGCTTCACTTTGGGACTTCACAGGCCACCGGTGCCTGAGTTTGTCGCCTTTATTTATTTCCATTAGATAGTTTCACCTCTGATCTGAAGTAAAACGTCTCCTCGTCGAAACCCGTAGCTTAATCCTGATCTGAATTGTTTAGGATAGAGCCGCCATGCACCGCTGACGAATGATTTCCGTCGCTGTTGATAGTTTCGGAGCCGATGTCGGCAGAACGAATCGATTGTCGATCGGTGATGCGCATCATGTTTTTGGTCACCGCTGTGATCACCGCATGGATTCGCAGGTGTGGTGAATCCATCTCAGGCAAAGGCGGGTTGACGACCATCACACCACGTTGATAACCATTCGCGACCGGACCGCGAGATGTGTAAGATTTACGTCATAATGTAACTCGTTCATTTCAGGAACATCAAAGGGCGCGTTGACGAGTCCTATTACCGGCATGACACGGGTTCTCTGAACTATGGACACCCATCTGTCGCATTCCGAGGACCCCGACAGATTCGTCAGAATTGTTCCATCTGACATGTCGCTCGCTCATATCTTATTCCGTCGTCACCTACAAGGTAATTACATCTCATCTTGGCAACATGAATGCAGGTCAAGGTTCCCATCGTAAGGCAGGCGAAGTTTTTGATGGGGCGTCGCGACGCCCCGCCCCGACGCGATGTATCGTTCTTACTGATACACTGATTTACTCACTAAGAATTAAACACGACTGTACTCTTTCCCGGCTTATATCAGGCGTTGGTAAGGTCAAATGGAATTTTGAATACGGAAATATTGGATTGAACTTTCTTCCTTCTTGGAGAAGAATTGAAGATTCTTCGACTTAGCTGCTATGAGATATCGGTATCTTTGACCGCCCGATCCCACCAGCGCAAAACGACAAGATCTCAGATATTCGAATGTTCGACGTTTTGGAGTTCCTTTGAGCTCCTTGGATGAGGTCATGGAGAATCGAGTATGTCGAGGTACGCAAATCGAGTGGATTAACAAGTCCGATGAATAACTCATCAACTCGACGTTCTGCTGAAGCTGCCGTGTTGCCCCGTCTTCAACGACATTTTGTGGTGATTCAATCGGACTCTCACAAACATCGCCACCATTCACCGATACTGGCATGTCACTGTCATGTATGTAATATGCGATAAATCGTCTGACATCTCGTGATGAGTGAATTCTCTCCTTGCTTTTGATATGGACGGCTCTGAAATAGCTCTGGGAATAGTTTTCCATGAATCTGGATATACATACATAGCTGTAAAGGCCAATGGAAGGAAGTAGAGCTCGTCGAGAAATTCGACGCTGAACTTTACCTTTTGTGGTGGTAAGAGAAGAAGGAGTATCTCGACCCTCGGACTCGGAGGATTGCTCGGACAGATCAGCGCCTCAAAAAATCAAGAATTCGATCTCCACGGCTCTTTCGTTATTGACTTCTCGTTTCAATATTCTCGAATTTATATTAAAAGTCTTGCTTGATTGTTTGACATAAGGCAATCAAGCTTCAACTGAAAGCAATCTGAATACGGATTCGGTTGAATTTGCAACAGAATCCATGAGGGTTTGCCAAGGGAGCTCTCTCGTGAACCCTTCACGAGTTTTCGGTACTGGAAAACTGGGTGAAATCTGTCAGGAAGGGGTGAAGTCGATCACCGCTGGTTCGTCGTTCTTCGTTATTCTTTTCGCAAATAATGACGAATCAGCAGTGATCGACTTCACCCCATCCTGATCGGCTTCACCCCATTCTCCTGTACCTGTCCGAGGAGCGAACGCCTTGGAGATTTCTGAGAAAGTGACTCACGGCTCGGAATAAAATGTTCATCGCATGAATATGATTTTGCGATACTCTCACGAGATAATTTTTTCTCTCTGACCTGCTCTGGGAACTACACCGGACTGCGTCGGAACAAACGTCAAAGACCGAGCGCCCTCGAACGATGGATCGCCGGCCTCCAAGCCTTGGCAGAGCAGCGAGCATCATCTTCAGCTGAGGGTTCTCACTGGAATCCGGTTGCCAAACAAAACCTCTCTGGTGGTTCTGGTCGATCAACGGTAAGCGACGATTCACAGTGGTCTCGTGCAAGAAACGGTCCTCTGTTACTCTATGCGTCAGTTGTTGACAGAACTACAATCGCGATGATGTCACGCTGCATATGTGATCGATGATCTACACAACAATAGACCGAATATGTTCGGAGTCCTTGTAAAGTGAAAAGCAAATAGACGAAGACGAGCGTGACGCATACTGTGCAAGAACACAACATTCGAATCGAAGGGAGTGATGGAAAACGTATGTGGTTGGTGCCAACATCCGAGACGTTCACAGCCCGCCTGCCAAATCCTTCCGAGCTCGAAGAGATCGAGCGCAGCGCAGCTGCTCCATTTGATAGAATTTTCAAATTCTTTCGAAAACAAGGTAGGAAATCTCGATTTCCGATCAACCGTCCGTCAACAGTTGACAAATGATCCGCTGAATTCCTGAATATAAGTCCTGTCTATGTCCTCAATCGGCAATACCCTCGGTGCCATGAACTCCATCGTGCTGCTGTCGACCATCTTCGCGGCCTCCGTGGCCAACGAGATTAAGATCTACAATCATTGCCCCTTCACCATTTGGCCAGGCATCCTCGGAAACCCCGGCAAAGCAACGCCCGACGGTGGCGGCTTCGCTCTAGGAGCTTACAAGTCGAGAAGCGTGCATGTAGCCAATGATTGGGGCGGTCGGGTCTGGGCGCGAACCAATTGTGACCGCAATGGGCACTGCGAAACCGGAGATTGCGGTGAGTTCTTCGCCTTGACTCGCCTCGATCGTTGCGAAGGCTCTGTAGCTTCGTTTGCTGAACTCTCTTCGTTTGATAAATACAGAACCTCGTTGGGTGGTTCTCGTAACCGTGCATTTGGTTTTGATCGACTGTTCCCCTATCTCTCATCTCCTGAAATAATGAATCACACAGACTGCCAACAGCTTCTAGCGGACCTGCACAAAAAGACGAGAAGAAAGTCTCGAAAATAATGGAAATGATGAACTGAGTGAGTTTCCTCCAGGCAACCGAATCGAGTGTAATGGTGCGGGTGGTGTACCACCGGTGTCGTTGGCAGAGATCACGTTCGCCGGATGGGGTGGTTTGGATTATTACGACATCAGTTTGGTGGACGGCTACAATCTCCCAATCCGAATGGAGCCCACCAGCGGCTTTTCGAAGACAAGCCACGGCCGCTACGACTGCAATCCCGCCGGCTGTAAAGCCGACCTCAATGCCAAATGCCCATCTGAACTGGCCACCAAAAACTCCGCTGGTGAGTCTCCGTTGTTGACACTTGTTCGCCCATAGCCCCCCACATTCGACCAGTCAAGAGCCCAAGCGGGACAACGCTAATTTTTCACGGTTGTTCGTCTCACAGTAAAAATTAGGCCTCGATGACTTTGAGATGCTCATCTCTTGTGGACAAAATATATCTCACAGAGTCGATGCTCATACTTAGGAACATCAATAACATTTTCGTTCCATCCAGGCTGGACCGTGTCTTGCATGAGCGCGTGTATGAAGTTTAACACAGACCAGTACTGTTGCCGGGGAGCCCACGACACATCTCCGACATGCAAGGCGAGCAGCTGGCCAGTGAACTATCCCGCCATCTTCAAGGCTGCGTGTCCCGATGCTTACAGCTATGCCTATGATGACGAGACGAGTACCTTCACCTGCAAAGGAAACCCTGCAGCAAACTATCTCATCACCTTCTGTCCTTGAATAGAGCGGAGAGAGTTCAATCGCGGTGCTAGCGATTGCTGCGAACAAACATGATAAATTGAATTTAACAAGGAAGACGAGTTCTTCGGCATCTGTTTGAGATTTCCAATGCTAATTATTAGGGACATGAACCAAAACCCCCTTAAAACTCGAGAAATTTGCTTCGGAGGTTCATATTGAACGTTGAATCAGAGAGATCGAAATAGACGGAAAACGTTTCCAGATAATTTTAGAATTTTCTTCGGAGGGAATGATTTCCGTTGATCTCAGCCAGACTTTCAACGGCGACCCACAGGTAATAGATCAACGGAAATGTTTGTTTGTTCTAGCTCAGGCCGTGATTGGGCGAAAATCGTCGATGTGGTCGACCTCCGATCAATTATTCAACGAATTGATGGGGAGTGATTAATGAATAATGCTTAAACTTCCAGGCTCTAATTATGAGAAATGTGTCTCGACAACAGCGCGCTCCGACAGTTTGAGACCCCTTCTTGATATTGGAGGGAAAGAGGAAGTCGAAAGTTTCACTTCGGGGAATCTTTGGAATCCCTGACTGTAACAAACGATTCTTCTTCCCGTTTGGCCGCCAGTACTTGAGCACGAAGCTGTTGCCAGTCATCGATCCATCTCCCTCGAATTGGAATAATGGAGACGGGACCAAGAGGTCAACCGATGTGAACCGTTGATCATTTGAATCCAGCTGATGGAAATTCGGAAGCGCTTACCCTTCGCCAAATATTTTCAAACGCGCTTCGTTGACCATGTACACGTAGCACGACAGCACATGTGAAACCCCTCTTCAAAGGCTGGGGATGCCCGGCGGAAGCGAAAATCTACCGATGCGTCAGCCAAACATCGCAGCTATACGAATGTTCCACAAGTATTCTGTCGTCACGTCTGACCCTGGAGTATCCGTTAAGGATCTCCGAAAACTAACATGGTTTCCTGCTCCAAAGATCATGCGAGGAATTCCGGAATCCATTCTGCAACCGAACATCCTCATCGTTGATAACGGTTACGAACTGAGCAAACGGATAGCACAACGGAGGGGAAAATTCAGGGGGTCGTTGTCTCGCCTGTACTCTTTGCGTTGTTCGTCAACAGCCTCCTGGAAAGACTCGAAAGGCGAAATGTTCTGGCAAAAATGTTTGCAGATGACCTCGTTGTAGCAGCGCAAGAAGCCGAAGAGTTACAGAGGGCGCTGAACGCAATCACTCTCTGGTCCGAAGACAACGGAATGGAAGTGAACGCAGACAAAACCAAGGCGGTCAAGTTCAGGAGAGCCGGAGCACTCGGAAAACAGAGACTCTACATGAACCGAAGACTCAAAGAATTCGTATCGAACTTCGGGTACCTGGGAATCAGATTCGCGGACCACGTCTACCAACTATTGTCAAGATCGGCGTCGATAATCATATGCATCGGCAACCTCCAAAAACTTCTGATTGAACCAGCTACAAAGATTCTCCGAGATGAAAATCATGCCGATCACAATGCACGGAATATCAATCATGGCCTCCAAGCTAGCAAAATCAAGTATGGTGAAAGTAGACTGATGTGAAACAATGTTTATCAAATCACTCCTCGGAATACGTCGGCACAAATCGGATGCGTTCGTATGAGCACTGACCAACGAGCGAAGTGATACGTCGAGAAGCCTTGTGCGAAGAGATGAGAGAGAAAAGGCACAAATTCAGCGCCTGCGACGAGTACACGGAGGATCAGAACAAGAGACGACGCAGATCTCAAGAGAAAGACTTCTCAGCGGGTCCGGCATCCCACAGAGAAGACTGGAAAAGCGCGAACAGAACGGATGGACCAAGAATATATCGCGCCGCGTACCATTCATACCTACACGAGATATGCTCGAGAGAAGATTTATACGAAGAACCCAACGAACTATGTGCCTGTAGATATTGTGGAGAACGGATGATAAGCCTACCAACTCGTGGATGGCAAATTGTAAATACTTCGAAAACAGATCATTGCGAATGACTGTGGGAGAGATTCAAGAAAACTGCAAATAATCGCCAGTAAATCCTTGGTATATTATGTTTGCGCTCGTGCGAAGCGAGTAGGGGGGGGACGATTTTTCACGTCCGACAGACATGGGTATGTAGGTACTTCTCCATGGCACTTGGACTTCATGTGTAATGAATGAGTCATGATGTCCTGGAATCCCGGCGTTCTGAACACAAGATGGTTCAAGAAAGTTAAGCCCAACAATCCGTAAGCAGTTTCTTCTCACGGCTTCTGGAGCTCCCATACACGCTTCTACCTTGGGCCATCAAGAAACATCTCGAAAATGTAATCACGGAACGTTTTTCACATTATAGAAACCTCCAATTTTATCCTTTGGTCAAGACTCTCCTCTCAAACGGTTTCGGCGGGGCTCGTTGCTGGAAGATCAGTACTGTTGACTGGAGTCGCTGAAGTACTTGATGGTGGACCCCTATGACGCCAGAACGGTCCTCGTCCTGGCGGACCCCGAGGAAGTCCAGGATGATGACGCCCGTGACTTTCGGTCGATGACAACGCATCTTGAGTCGAGTCCGTGGCGACATCTTGGCAAAGAGCAACGCCGACGCACAGGACGAGCAGCAGAGCTGCGAGAATACATATTTTGGAAAATCAATCTTCGAGACTAGACTTGGCTCATTCAGACATATACGTTGAGGTTGGAATGAAACAAAAACAAAAAAACTCACCTAAGACGAACTTCATGATTGCTACAGGCACCTTACTTCGTTGATTTTGCTTCTCGGAAAACGGTCCCTGTTTATTTCAACCTGAAACGGAGAGCGGAGTTGGTCATTACTCGAGTACATTCCCTCGATGACGATTTTCTAGCGGCATTTCTTCGGAGGGCATGATGGGCGTTGATATCAGACTATTAACGAATTACCACATGTGCTTTATGAACGGAAACGACTTTGGAAATCCCTCGACGATGGAGGTTAATCAGCGGGAGCAGGAACGCCGTCGAGTCATGCGCTGGATTCGCTCCGTTTGGAAAACCCTTGATGGGGAATAGCGCCCCCCTCTCCCTGCATCTCTTCTCCAAGTTCTCCCTATGCAAATTCGTTCAATTGCGACCTTCAGCAAGTTTACAAATAGATAAACTAAATGCGGCACCGTTCCTCCTTCTTTGAGTCGAGGGGAATCGGAGAACAGGGGGCGGCCCTGTTCCTCGAGTGTCCTGTTTGTTTGTGATACATAATCCATCCTCTGACCAAATGAAACTCGAGAGCTCTTCTTCCAGGATTCAGGATTCGCGCGGAAGGATACGGAGCAGGAGTCGTCGTACAGAGTTGGAAGACGGGGAAGGGACGCGAAAAAAATCTGAGGAAGCACGAACTTCTCAACGAGATTTTTTCGATCACCCTGACCGTGAGAGATAACATCGAGAACGTCAGACGTTCACGACAGATCTCTTCCCTATCTTCATTCGGTTCGCTCGTTAGCCCGACTCCAAGCCATAATGGCAAAAAATTGCGGAAGTTGGCTCTATTATTCCAAGTGCCATCGTGAACACGTTTCTGTTGACGAAATATTTCGGTGGTATTCAGGCGAGCGAATGTTCTTGCGCAAGCGGCTGGAGCATTTCGCTATATTTCCCTCTGATGACACATGTTCGGAAAATACGACGCTTTAGATTAGACGCTCGTTGGATTTGTGGGATTCCGCAGAATCGTTGTCAGAACATCTGGGAGGGAGAGAATGTATGTTGAACAGAGGATTCCTGTTGACAGGAATCATGTCGCGAAACTATGAGTTTCGGGTCTTCCCCGTTTTGCCGACATGACACACGACCTATGTGGCATAAACAGAGACCATGTGGATTGCGTCATCCGAGGAGACAATCTATGTTGTAGGAAGTTAAATGCGGTCGGCCACAACGTTCTATTTTTGAGCCCGCTCTTTGAATTCAGAATTACGAAGGAAATCAGGCGGGCTTCAATGGATCTTAGGAAATCGAGGAGATGTATTGTGGTCCGCATCGTCAAGAGTACTGCTTCAATTCGTGATCGACGATAACTCGGCCTAGATTGACCATGTGGGAATCTCAGACCTCACAACTGACGAAAAATGCTGCAAAGTGTTGGGAAGGATTCGGGGCGATCCAATTAAAAAAAACACAGCGACCATTTCAACTGGAAGTTGAAACTTCGATCACGTAGGAGTGCGTACAATTGACGACGAACAGCCAATGGCGGGTGGGATGGCAGCATCGAAGACTAATGCCGGCATCTTATTCCGAAATTTAAGCCTCATGTAGCGTCGCAGGCGGCGGCTATTTCTTTGAACTTGTCTTTAGCTGGAACGGCGTTAATGCATGGGAACACATATTTTGAGACTTTGCTGCCAAAAATGCATGAAGTCGAGCGCACAGAAATCAATATTTCTTGGTTGTGTGAGCTAAGTTCATTGCAAAACTGAAGTTTTTGAAGAACTTACGACCCGCGCATACCCAACAGGGTTTCTGACTGACTTGACGAAGCTGCAAAAGCTTGTCCTTGTATAGCTTAGCTCTAAAACATTTCCGAAAGGAGTCGTGAGTTAGAGAACGCGGTTCTGTATTCTTCTTCTGAAAGAATTTCTCGATTCCGTGCCCACAGAGTTCATGACACTGAAGTGCTCTGAAGACACTTCACCGAAGTGGAGAGCGACTACAGCCATGAAACCACAACATTTTCCGGAGAGCATGGTTGAGGCGATTTGGTTGAGGCGGTTTTTCAAAAAACGCGTGTTTCTCGTCCTTACTCCTTTATCCTTCCGAAAATTTTCATTGATGTCCTTGGTTCCCGTGACAGCTGAAAATGAGGTATCCATTGTGCACACTTATTCCCGCGATTCGAATCTATACCGAAATAGTCAGTCCGAAAAATTGAGAACGAAGCTCTTCCGAAGTTGAAATCTGACAGCCGGAGATGTGGCCCGTCGAGAAATACATTTTGTGTCAAAATCCCAGTTTCTGTATCACCGAGTCGATTCGTTCCTTCCCGTGGTAGAAATTGGTCAATGCTTCTCGCTCGTCGAAAGAGAATCTCGCTACAGAATCAGATAAGATGACTGAACTCATCCCTGTCCGATCCGTTATGCGACCGTTAGTATTTTTCCCCAGTAGTTGCTGTGGATTGATTGCTTTGATTTATTTATGTGAGGTCCCTCCGAGAAGCCGCTGTCTCACGCAATTTCTGCTCATGAGCTGTGGAAAATCGTTTTCGATCTCGAGTGCAAAATCGGAACCGGCGTTGAGAGGAGAGGTACCTTCATTGAGGGATTTTCAGGATGCTCCCCCTTTTCAGGAATCGACACTGAAACGAACGGGAATCAGCAAATCCCGCATCCGCTTCTGGGAATCGATATGTTGCAGTTTGAATTATGGATCGCTTTTTCATCTTAAAAAGTTTATTCGACATCTGTTCTATTCAGCGGTGATTTTGTTCTCAAACGGTTTCGTCAGGATTGGTCGCCGGGACATCAGTACTGTTAACTGGAACACCTGGAGTGCTTGGTGGTGGGCCTCGATGACCCCAGAACGGGCCTCGACCATGAGGCCCTCGAGGATGTCCGTGATGGCCATGATGACGATGTCCGTGTTCTTCAGAGGGAGAAACCGACTCTTGAGTCGAGTTTGAGTTAACGTCTTGGCACAAGGCTATGCTCACGAACAAGAGGAACAGGAAAGCTGCAAAAATAGTTTGAGAATATTATATTTATGTGAAATTCCGTGACTGGCGTATTCGTAGTGGATGTAACGATAGAGAGAACCAACCTAAGGTAAACTTCATGGCTGCTTTGACACGTTAAACCGTTGATGTTGGTTTTTCGATGGAGGCCTTTTTTATATGAGCTTGGAATAGAGAGCGGCGAGCGGATTAAGTCATTGCCTAGAGGCCTTCTGTTTCCGTTCGAACGGCTTCTGTACTTTCCTGTGATGACGGCTCTCCGAGGACAGCTGGTCGGAGAGCGTCATGTCAGGTAATTCCGGACTGGTGATGACGAATCATCACAAGTGTTGGATCGATGGAAATGACTGTGTACATCTACTGACGACAGAGTGGCCACGCTCATTTTTGTTCCAATAACAGAGCAATTATTCGAATATTACCGAAGTACGCAGGTCTTTTCGAGCGTTCTTGTATGAATCATGATGTTCATCATGTGAAGTCAAAGGACTGCCAAGAGGGCTACTGCTTGAAGAGAGATTCATGGACTTGTTCGAACTTTTGAGCGAGTTTCTTGTGAGGGAGTGGACGAAAAGGGCCACATGAACTGTCTGGTACTTTGGTATTCTTTGGTAAAAGTTGAATAGGTTGAAAAGTCAACTCCTAGGGCAGAAAACAGTTATCATCGATGCCAAACCCAATCTAGGTATTTTGATTCACGAAATCTTGGAATTCAGTTGAAGGAACTACTGTTTTGAGGAGACCTCATTTTCCGTAAAATCGCATAAGGGACATCAGTGGATAAATATGGGATCATTTGATTTTCGTTTTCCGTTCAACGGAAAATGGGGTGTAAACGTGGGAATGTCGTCTATTTTGGCCGACTTGAGTATAGCAATGTTACCTGAAAGGTAATTTCGGGCCCTTCTAAATTACTTGTCAGTGTATTCGATGAGGAATTCACAGTGTTCTTTCTACAACTTCAGAGTTGATCAGCGGGACGACGTGCTGCTTTTGCAAGCGCTCATCTGTAATACGTTTCAGCATCCCTCGTTCAGACCCATGTGGCTCTGCACACGGCGTGAAGCGGGTTCACGTGTGCCCGAGATATCATTACTTGGAAGCTTGTCGCAGAGGCTTCTCACATTTCAAGAGGGATGCTCCGCCGCTGGTTGCGCCTCCTTTCCTTTCATCAAATGTGACTATGAAGACAAGACGGCGTAGCCCCACTTCCTCGAAAATCAGTTCGCCGAAACCCATTTCGCCGAAACCCACTTTGCTGAAAACCATTTCGCCGAAAATATCCTCTCCCTCGCTCGAGGCCGACTTAGCGGGATAACTCATGTGTTGACTCTGCAAGCGACCTGCAATGAAATGTAAATAACCACTGATTCGAACTCGTTTTTCTTCCAAGACGTTCGGGGCTTCAACGAGGGTTCTAAATTCTCTTGATTATCTAAGGCTTTCCACGCGAAATACAATTCCATGATCAACCAAAGCGGACCGCCTCGAAAAAAACATGAACTGAAACTACTGACTCTGAAATCAACAAAGCTCCCCAAGCTTAGGATTTGGAACGGCCACGAGAGTAATTTACCGAATCCGGGAGTTCTGATGCAGAGATCTAGAACGCTGGTATGACAAGGGTTCGACAAGATTTCGCTCCGAAGTTGGGAAAATTCTTTCCGGTCAACTCTGACAGTTTTGTTTGATAACTTGGCACTAGGGCTTCCAGCGGTTTTTGAATCGCGGTTCAAAACCGCAAAAACCGCAAAATTTTTGCGGTTATTAACCGCTGAAAACCTCACGATTTTTGCGGTTTTCGGCGTGAAAACCGCAACCATCAATTCGATTTTCTTTTCAATCGTAATAGCGTAGGAAGTCGATGGAAGCCCACGAAATTTTTTTCCCAGTTTTTCGGCAGACTCTCGAGTTAACTGACGAGAAGCGATGAGAATCATTCCATCATGAAACGGCATGCAGCTTCGCGTAACGGCGCATTGTCTAGCTTAGAATTGCCGAAACGATCCCACCTCAGACCACAGTTTTTTGATTCAATGTACTCTTGGAGCATCTTATTCGCTTTTTGTGTGCGATCGACGCGTGGGAGATTTGATTCGACTCGGATGGGTCTGTTGTTGACCGAATTCGGAGACCGTGCCACCACGAAAAGATGAGTGGAAAACTTCTCAGACGTCGATTCGACCGGAGCAAGACTTCAGCGTCGTCAAGCTTTTGTTGGGGGACCATAGAGCTAGTTTGAGTCCCACGACGCTGGACTCGATTTTTGTTCTACGACGAAAAGCTTTCCAGAATAACGTTATCCAAATAAACTCCACCTGTTACGGTCAACTCACAGAACAAAGGAATGACTCCAATCTTGTGCTCACGATTTAACGTCTTTTATTCCGCGTGATCCAGCGATCGCGCGGTCGAGAGAAAAGTTGTGAATTTCATGCAATAATGATGATCTATATCCGGGCCCCTAAAGGCCTCCCAGCTGATGGCCGGGCGGTCCGCTCTCATCCGTTACAATCTCCCGGAGTTACTTCCTGCAAGTCACTTATCAACAGACGGATGAAATATTTAATTATCGTGAGAAATATACAAAGATCGAATTCGCCTCTAACCCTTCATTCATACATCTTACATTTCGAACCCCCATCGTCATTCATGATCACTTAGCTATTAACAGTTCTCGAGATCAGATCATCGTGACTTCAGTCCTCAGAGTCCGTCGAACAGTTTACAGAAGCTTGTACAGATGTTGGCAAGAACGGCTAAGGGTGACATAAGACGTTCGAACTCGACAGGCCCGCGACTTTCCATCTTTTCCAATAATAAGTTCTTCGACTCTCCCCATTCTCCACAGCAAACGACCCAAATTATCCTCTTGAATTAAAACGATATCGCCCACGACGAGAGGTTCAGATTTTTCGTTTCAGAGGCGGTGTGCCGACCGGAGAAACAACATATATTCGCTTCGCCAGCGATTCCAAAAATCATCCAGAATGCTATCTCGCTCCCTCCATAATCTCACGAGCTCATCATCACGAGCGCCTTTCACCTTTATGGACCCCGAAGGCAGCGATAGCCTTGAATTTGTCATCAGAAAATGACCTGGAGTTAACGCCTCACGAAAGAGCGGGCTGGTGGGCAAGTTGGTTAGTGGTCTCGAATTTATGATTGCCTCGATTTCCTTTAAAAGAGTCATGAATCTGAACAGAGGCTGTTCTCGCAGCTTGCTAGTCTTTCTCAAACAATCTTTTACCACTCTTACCAATCTTTCGAA
The DNA here is from genome assembly GCA_021527715.1 of Neoseiulus cucumeris. Classification (NCBI taxonomy): domain Eukaryota; kingdom Metazoa; phylum Arthropoda; class Arachnida; order Mesostigmata; family Phytoseiidae; genus Neoseiulus; species Neoseiulus cucumeris. Next base: position 12,903 of record JAJSRV010000028.1, read on the forward strand.
TATTCCTCCCCACCAAGCCGCTCTCGGCACGTTGAATGACCAAGAGAATCCTCTATCACCCATGAAGTTCTGGAGAATATCGCTGTTGAGATTGTTCCACAATGCGCTCAAAGCCTTAGCAGCTCGGACAAAGTTCAATCCATTGTCGGAAATTATTTTCGATGGAACACCTCTTGTGGCTACGAACCTCTTGAGCGCGTCCAGGAACGCCTCAGCCGACAAATCCTGAACGACCTCCAGGTGAATCGCTCGAGTGACCGAGCATGTGAAAAGTGCAATCCAGACCTTGGAATTCCTGATCGCAAAAGGACCGAGGTAGTCAACGCCAACATTTTTGAAAACACCTCCTTTTTCGGTACGTGGACTTGGAAGAGGAGCCTCAACCTCAGTACCTGGCTTGGCTGTGAAGCGCCGACAAACTATGCATGGATGGAGCACCCTTTTGACGATGCGTCGGGCTTGAAGCAACCAAAACGTCTGTCGTAGGTGCGAAAGTACGATATCGATTCACAAATGAGCGACTTTCTGCTCGTGGATATCTCGAATAACGAGCGTCGTGAAATGATCTTCTGCAATGAGAAGCGGATGTTTCACCTCGTCTTCTTCCTCGGAGTTTTGTAAACGACCGCCTACTCTCAGGAGCTTGTTTTCGTCAAAAAATGACCCGAAGCCGGTCAGCCTTTTATCTTCGCCAGGATCTCTCCTTAGAATCACCTCCCGGAAGCATCGGAATTGACACTCCCGGATCAGACGCTGCTTAGCCAAAGAGAGATCCAATGCCGTAAGAGGTCGCATTACCAGTGATTCAGCCGAGACAACCTGATCGAACACACAGATATTCGCCAACGCGAACTGCTTAGCTTTAATTGTTTTCTTTTTCGCGGAAGAGACCAGAAATTTGAACCTTGCCGTTGCCCTGATCACTGTCGCCATGACTCTCACTGCTTTCTTCAAAGTCGAATGACGCAAGATATCAACAACTGGCTCGAAATGTTCAACCTCTGCCAATAGGGCCACACTCATCGCAATATGATCCACATCCGGCTCCCGGATTCCGTAGTCATTCGTTCTGAGAAACAATGGACCCTCGAACCAAACTTTCTCGGACAGAAGTTTTTTCATCGTTTGACCTCGGGACGGCAAATCAGCCGGATTCAACCTGCCTGGAATATGGAACCAGTTTTTGGCGGATGACAGCTTTAGGATCTCGGTCAACCGGTTCCTCACGAAAGTTTCATACTTTAACGGCGACTCACTTCGTATCCAGTAGTAGACATTGAGTGAATCAGTCCAATAGTACGTTTAGCAATCCAGATTAAGGAACCTTTTGGTTGCATCCACCAGTCTGGCGGCACACATAGCCCCCACCAGCTCTTTCTTTGGAATGGTTAGAGTCTTCAGACTTTTGAGTGGAGTCAATCTTGCTTTCGATATAACCAATGCAATTTTCGGAGGAGACACTTCATCGCTTTGTGTTTTCAAGTAGACGACGGCGGCATATGCATCATCGCTTGCGTCAGCGAATGCATGTAGCTCTTGAACCCTGGCTTTTCGGAAATTTCGAGCATAGCATCTTGGAATCTCAACTGAATCTATATACATGAGGTCGTCGCACCAGCGATTCCATTCTTCCAGCAACTCCTTTGGAAGAACGGCGTCCAGGCTCAATTTCGATAGGTGAGTCTTTTGAAGGAGCAATTTCACTTTCATTATGTAGGGTGAGACGAATCCTGCCGGGTCGTGTAAACGAGCGACCGCGCCCATCAAAGTACGCTTGCATGGCTTCGCTTTCTTAACAAAATCCCCCAAGTCCTCAGATCTGAATGTCAAAACATCCGGGACATTCTTCCATACGACTCCCAGGACCTTTTCAGGTGTTTGAGATCCCAGAATCAGTTCTTCTCCATCTGCTTCCAGAACTCCCGTGAGCCTCCATTTTTTCATTATCATTCCGGCCTGAACTAGAATGTCGAAAATGCTCTGATTCAAATTATTCGCTGCAGCCAGTGAATCGCTTCCGGTTACCAAGTCATCCATGTACGTATCCTGCAAAATCGCTTTTGCAGCGACAGGATGACTCTCCTCGAACTTGGATGCATGGTGTCTGATCACAGCGATCGTATTAAACTGCGCGTCTTTTACTCCAAAACAATTTCGATTCATTCTGAAGACCTTCAAATCTTCGGGATTCAACGTATGCGACCAGAAGAAACACAAATAGTTTCGGAATTCCGGATCAATACCCACAGTCATGTAAGCCTTGGTTATGTCACCGACCAGGCCAACATTATGAATTCGAAACCTCAAGAGGATCTCGACGGATGTAGGAAGGAGGTTGGGAACATCCAAGATTACATCATTCAACGAAAGATGTCCCTTCATTTTGGATGAAGCATTAAATACCGGGCGAACTTTGTAGGATTTTTTGGATTCGTTGATGACGGGGAAATGAGGCATGAAGTAACTGGGAACCTCTCCCGGTGGTAACGCTTCGGCGAACGCATTTTCGAAAAACACTGCGATCTGCTTAGCGTATTCCATGCCAAGTTCGGGCTTTGACTTGAATGACTGAATCAAAGACTCTGCCTGCTTCCTCGCCGCCCTTTGATTGTCCGTAAGAAATTCAACTTTTGTAGGGTCGAGGTTGAGGACTGTGGAATACTTTTGACCCTTGAACATGATCGACTTGATGAAATTTTCTGTGAAGGCGCTCGAGACGTGATTGCCCGTCCGGAGGTCTGTTGACATAATTCCTATATGCTCCAAGTCCCAGAACTTTTCAAGATTCACCAAAAGAGATACCCGACTGGACGATGGGACTTCTGCCTTCGAATCTCCTACTACGACTTCCCCGAAGATCGTGTTGATAACAAAGAAATCGTCTGAGACCTCCTTAATTCCCCGTATCAACCGAAGACTGTCCTTCGCATTAAAGAGTATATCGAGCTCTTTCGGACCGCCGAACCTCTCGGCAGGATCCCTAAGCATACTAAGGACAGCCCTAGGCAAGAATGCAGCTTTTTTGGACGTTATCCGCGGTATGACGAGAGCCACGAACTTTGGCTTGTTTCCATCGCGTGCCTCGAGATCGATTTCTACCACCTTACATTTAATGAGCCTGGGGGCTGCCCCGAACGAATGTAAGTAGAAGGACTCGCTTCCTAAAGTTTTCAGGTTTAACTGCTCGACGCACTCTGAAGATATGAAAGTTCTTTCGGCTCCACTATCGAGTAGAAATCGTGCCCCACGTTGGGCGCCAATTGTTACGGTCAACTCACAGAACAAAGGAATGACTCCAATCTTGTGCTCACGATTTAACGTCTTTTATTCCGCGTGATCCAGCGATCGCGCGGTCGAGAGAAAAGTTGTGAATTTCATGCAATAATGATGATCTATATCCGGGCCCCTAAAGGCCTCCCAGCTGATGGCCGGGCGGTCCGCTCTCATCCGTTACACCACCCATTCCGTACGGGTCAACGATTGGGACGGTATTTCGTGCTAGAAATTGAACTTGACTCATTTAAAAACTGCGTTTTTTTTGCGGTTATTAACCGCGGTTTCGCCTGCGCGGTTTCGGATAAGCGCAAACCGCGGTTTTAAAAAATGCGGTTATTTGGGAGCCCTACTTGGGACTCGATTGAACCAAAAAAGTCGACCTTTTGATTTCAAACCTGCTCGTTTGGGTGCTCGGGATGTTTCCGACACCGACAAAGACCGTTTTCGAAATCTCGGCCATCACTGTTGTTTGCCCCACTAAGTCGGCCTCGAGCGAGGGAGAGGAAGTTTTCGGCGAAATGGATTTTAGTGAAGTGGGTTTCGACGAATTGAGTTCCGGCGACGTGGTTTTCGGGGAAGTGTGCTATGACTGTGGGCTCGTCTTGTGTTTGAAATGTTTTTCCATTGAATACCATTTCCATGAAGTTCTCTATCAGAATTTTGTACGCACTCTCCAAAATTGAAGAGACTTCGTTCCACCCACCTGGTTTTGTTCCCCATCCATGTCGAATAAGTTCTGATTTCCGGGAAAAAATGTTGCCAAGGTCTTGCTCAGAGAGACGCACCTGGTGCAATGCATACCAGTCATATTGATTCCGACTTCGGCTGGGTTTTCAGAAATTGTGTTTCAAACAAGTTCACGGCAAGGATTTAAGTTCAGCGCGAATATTCACAGCTCCGGAGGACCAATGCGCCAATCTGCTTGCTTGATGCGAACCTTGTATCCGGAAAGGAGCTTTCAAAAATAAATATAATAAGGAATAATACGTACGGGCGTCTGATGTCCTCAAAAGCAAATATTGCGCGCACGGCTACTCTGCAATGTGCAGCGATTCAGTGCAGTGCACGGAACCCTCATTCCATTCTGCGTTCGGCGGCCAACGGATTGGGAGAGGGAACCACAACAGCTGCTAAGAAGACGACGATTGGGGAGGACGGACCCTTTGCTTGTGCGGGAGAGAGGAATCCAGAAGAATGGAAAAAAGGGACCGAGAAATCGCTTAGTGGCACCGATCTTGCTCGTCCTATTTGTATCATCCCGTATGAACTTAGATGACCCCACATGACCCGCTGCGCGATCCCACTCGACATCAATTAGGCAATATAATCGAGTTTTCACTGCGTCCGCTGAACGCCATTTTTGCATACACGAGACATCATATCATAGGATTTTCTCGGAATCGTTTCACACAAAGAATGAAAATTCACGGATCTCTGAAAGAATGATCTAAGTTGGAATCACAGATAATTTTATTCCGAAAAGAGCCTGGATAGACTTCGCTCTTCAAGCGTCGATCAATAATTAGACGCTTTCTGCGGTGCTGTTGTCTGGAAGACCCATTGTGCTATTTGGGATTTCGGAGCTGCTCGGCGGCGGCGGCGGCGGCGGTTGCCCCCAGAATGGACCCCAGAATGGACCACGCGGGTGATGAGGAGGTCCGTGAGGCCCGTGGTGTCCATGGTGTCCGTGGTGATGGTGCGTATGCTCTTCGACGGAAGCGGTCGAATTTAGGGTGGACTCCGTCGTGTTCATCTGGCACAGGGCTACTGTGACGCAGAGGAGGAACAAAAATGCTGTTCGGAGGGAAGAAGATGTTGAATCGGATATTCAGGCAGAGGTGTGCGCTGCACGGTCAGCGCAAATCTCTGTATCGAAACTTATTTTCTGCTGGTCTGTTAAGGGACTCACCTAAAGTAATCTTCATGGTTGCTCTCAACAGGCTTGATGGTTGACTTGTTCCCTTGGTGGAAGTTCACGCTTTTATACGATCCAAGAAGGCGAGAGGATACCACCGTTCCTGGACTTGCACGCTTTCCTTCTCTGACGTTAGGTACAGCACAAGTGTCAGGGAATGTATCATGACGCTTGAATCCCTAATGAATCATTAGTCATGACAGGTGTCGTATAATCGGGCCTGACGTGACGGTGCAAAAGCGGGGCACACGAATTCTAGGTTGGATTAATGAAAGCCAAGTCAGGACGCACCTAGAACGCGATTTACGGACTCAAATCCGAAGACCGCATGGAGACGTACCATGCTCTCTGCGGGCTTGGTAGCCGAGCTCAGGGACTCTCTACGTCCGAAGGTAAACTGTGTAGGCAATCGTGTTTCAAAACCTGGTGTTCGGATTGCCCCAACCCCATGCCCAACCATGCGTGGCCCATATTTTTGAGTTGAACGTTTTCCGCTTCCCGACTCAATGAAATTCCCTTGCTTTCAAACAAGAGCGATTTGGGTTCAGGCCGAGCTGTTTTGCCTTCTAATGGCCTATGGTCGAACGCAAATAGTTCTTTATCAGCTTCAGTTTCGAGAAACTTTCACAACTTGCGGCACAAATGCCGACTGTGAGGTATATTTGAAGACCTATATTTATGTTCGGCACACACATCTCGAAGTTGAACTCATTCTGAACGTATCATTGACGCCCCATCGCGCCTGCGGATTCTGGCACTGCAACCATCAGTTTGTAGCCGAATTCGGTTCGATATCTTCGGGCTCTTGAGCATGAATGGAATTATGATCTGTAAGTGAGTCTCTTATTGAGATCTTCGGCAAACGCATCGCGCATCAGCGGAGCTTAAGACTTTGAATATAAGGTGTGACATTCGACGTTCCGGCAGCAGCGATGTACATCTTCCATCCTCAATCGAGCATTTCACACGTATCGATCGAAGCTACGCTCAATATGCACGCCTCAGGGTTTCCTCGTCACCCATATAAACGCCAATGTTGAAGAACTCGAACTTCAATGTAGCATCGGAAAGCGCCACACCGTAGTCGAAACCAACTTGAAGGTGTAGTTCCTTGCGAATTCTCTGTCGGAGTGCCGATGCCATCTTTTTTGCCGGCGCGAACAAGGCTCGAGCGTGATGCTTCCTCTGGCGGATTCGGAATCCGTCCGCCCACGACATCATCGGAGCAAATACCGCCCGAGGCGGTCCGCCCCCCCCCCCTTGCTACGCCACCAACTCTGACTCTGCCCAACACTTCTGACCATCCACCACAGACTGTTGACATTTGGCTTGTGTGGCTTCGTACCGGATTGGATTCGAGAGCCCATGACGTGGGGTCGGATTGCAAGGGAATAACAGAAGTCGAGATGCCAAGAAGAGGTTGAGCGAGTTTGATGTCCTTCGCGTCGCGCAGGTCAGCGATACGGGAAAATATCGATGGCATAACTGATCATTCCCAATTTGCGCGGGACGTCTTGCTGCGAGAGGGATGGGATTTCTTCGAACAAGATACTGTTGTGAGTAATTTCATTTCGCCTGGGAACCTCACTTGCTCCCATGAGCTACGCCTTCCCCACATCCGGTGTACAAAAGTAAAAGGCTGCTTCATGTTTTTCACCACGTGGAGACAGATCAAACAGCAGCTCTCCCGAATCGACGAACAGCTTGGAAATTGCGAATTTCTGTGTTATCAATAACTAGCGTCCCGGTCACGCTTTGCTGTGACTTTCTCCGTCCGCCGTCCGCCGTAGGCTTCGGGCTCATGGGCTGATTTCCTAACTATGCGATAATGATAGAGCTCAGAGTTTTCCGGAGTATTCGAATTTTATTAAATATCGAAGAATATTTTTAGAGAGGAAGGGCGAAAAGGCGAAGGGCTTCAAATTTCCTCGTTCTGCATTTGGATGCCTTCTTCTCTAAACCAACCGTAAAGGCGCGCAGCGGTCTCGTGTTGCGAGTTGAGGTTTATGATCGTGGTCGACGACAGCAATCAACGAATCAATTGATTATGTTCATGGAAAAAATCCTGCAATGCGAGCACAATGGGCTGTCTGGTGCCGGTATTGAAATTACGCCGCTGATCTGCTTCCTCCTCCCTGTTCCCCATGAAATAAATTTGAAGAAACGTGGGCTCACTATCAGGTACTGGCAAGAGAGATCCAATCTGAGGGTAAATCTGACCCTGAACTTCGAGCGTCGGCATATAGTTATCTCGAATTATTCTTGTCGCTCCGAAGGATGTCATTTGGAAGCATGAATTATACTTGCGAATATTCTTAAGGAAGTGCTTAGATTCCGGTGTCACTCTGGCAACCAAGGATGACAGAGGCGCTGGAGGCGGTAGCAGCGGCGGCAACTTCACTCGACCATTCGCGCGGCACTCCCTGGGGCTCTCGTAGAGATACATAGTTACTCGGTGTGATGTGTTCATCACCATCTTGAGAGACTGAAGAGACATCTGCACAATGACGCCTCGGTACTTTAGGTTCCCTAACCACCGACGGATCCTGAGTCACGATAAATCAGTCCAATCGGACTCGGATAGAATGATCACGGATTTGAACCTCAATCTGAAGGCTCACGCTCGGGTCTGAAGGGACATCTTCGCTTCGTAAGTACTTACCTGTCACGGTTTAACACAGCCTCAAGCACTCTGGACTCTACCTGGCCGTCAGCATCGGACGGCTCACGGCGTCCGATCGTTGACGCCTTGCTCGTTTCAATCGGAGGCGATCATAAGGTAGAATTCAAAATGGCGGATCGCCGCCGAACGGCGCTGTTTTGGAGGGAGAGGGCTGAGCGGAGACGAGCGCGCGAAATGAGATCGTGAGGGTTCGTGAAAGGCGATGGTTGGGTTGGAAACTAAACAAAGAACACTTGTGAACTCATACAGTCACTTCACGAGTTAGGAAACAGGCGTCTGGCGGCAAAAAGCGTTTACCAATTCGAGCGGTTCACTGAATCGAGAGGTTTTAACATGGGTGTTTCTTAGGAAGAGACTCGGAGACGCTTTCACTAAATCGTGAAGTTTACTGAATTGTGTGTTCACTATGTAAGTCGAGAAGTAACTGTAGATTGAAATGGATCAATGATTGTATTCATAAACGCGATGCTTGATGATATCTACCGATCACAAGATAATTGATTGCAATGTGACACGGGACTGTTGGACAGGATCACCGAGACATAGACTGAGAAAGCAGACCTCGGGTTGACATCTTGAGCACATCCCATGGGTGCGCTGGTAGCTTCTTTCACATGATCGGAATTCCTGGTTTATGATGGAAATCCCCAGAACATGGGTTGGACGAGATGGGTTGGACAAACGCATCAAACTAACAGAAGACGGAAAGGGCTTCGATCATCGCATTAGTATCGCTGGGTTTCTCGATAAAGGAACCAGATTGGTTAGAACCGTGTGCAAGAGAATGGAAGATCTCGGAATCTCAAGACAAGGGCTCTTCACGCCAGATCAAGTTCCTGATCCTTTGAAAACTGTATGCATCGATAGGTGATCCTCGGGGCTTGACACTATGCCCCTGGTGGTTTAAAGCCGGAAAGGGACCGCTGCTTTATGCGATTGGAAAGGAACGTAGAAGGGAGTTCAGAAAATTCGTCAGACTCTTACCTTGATAATGAACCGTGTGCCCTCAAACTTATGAAATAGCTCAACTGATTCCAATAAAAAAAATATTGGGATCCAAACAAGCGTTTTTCCTGCTGATTCTTTATCTCATCATTGACTCGTGGATGCATATTCAGGTACGTTCCTCTCCTTAGAGTTAGAATTTCCTTAGAGTGGAAACCAGTATGGACATGACCAGCATCATGTGGTGCGGATCAGGCGAAGGCATGGGGGTAGATTTCCATACCTCTGTTCACGATCATCATCATCATCGGCGGAGCGAAACCGTTGCGCGGAGTACAGAAAAATTCAGGCAGAACTGTCAATCAATCGAAGAATTGTAGAAAATGGATCGACACGGCGATAGGCTATCCCTGTGCGATGGAGCTCGGTTCGGCAACATTCTGTGGTGTGATATCAAAGGAGCCTTCGAAGTGGATGGTGAAACTGGAACTTCACAATACTTTTTCCATCAAGAAAGTCAAGACATCGGGGCCGGCACTAGCAGGCTTCGGTGCAAAAAGTGGCGGCCGTGAGTTTTTTCACACCATATATATACAGATTGCCTGAGAGACATGGTCACAGCCTGAGATCGGAAATCATTTGGGAAATTCTTAGCTGACAAAATTTAGACTTTGAGGCTACGAGTTTTGAGTTGCCGAACCCTGTTTTGGAGACGTGATTTTGGCTCTGTCCGGAGACTTTTGGGAAGTATTGTCGATTTCTCCGAAAATATCCGGACGTCCTTCCCTATGTTAGATTCGTTCAGGTCATCGATACCTGTTCTCATACTTTCGAGAAATGCGATACATACTCTCAAATACATTTGTGCAGGCTCCTTGTGTTTCGTCGTACTGCACAATCCTGAACTTCAACCTCCTACTCAAAATAATATTCCATCACCCCTCCAGACCGGGGTTCGGCTTTGGAAGTTCTGTTTTCGTCAGGCAAAATTCTTATCTCCCGACTTTTGCTCGAGAACCGGGAGCAGATGTGCAAGGTTCTCTATCCAGATGCTTTTGCCTTTGTCCCAGATTCGATTGCGAAGGGCTCAGGCAGAGTCAACTCAGAGACCGCACCATTTTCTCCACTGCAGATTCCCGACTTTCGAAGGTCTGCTGAACAGACACATTTCTTCCAGGCCTACTCAATGCCATGTGAGGGCGAAAATCTTGGAGAATGGCGAAATCATCTGGTTGAAGGGCGTACACAATCATCACGCCGAGTTCGATGGTCACGGTGAATCAATCTACAACACCAGGGGCAAATGGATCAGAGAAATCCGCCAAAATCCACAAGCGCCTCCCGGGAAGTCGATTCTGAAGGAACGACGGCAGTAAGTTATTCTTCAACATAATCAGGGCCGGATGTCCAGTGGCGGATCCAGCATTGACGGCGTCCGGGGCAGACCGACTGAGATGCGCTCCCCCACTCCCTTCTTTTCATCAGGGGCTCTTCCCACCGATTTTGGAATCACACAGCATCCGAATTACTTTCTAAGTGTTTCTACATTTCTACCGCAATAAAATTTTCCATCGCGAGCTTGAAATCGGCCGATTCCATTTAGGTTCCGAGCTGGGTCTAGTCAACCATTCTTCACAAGGGCTCACAGATTCATTGAAGCTCACAGATACGACAAAATGGGGTTCAGTTTACTGAATATCCACATATGCATCAGAAAGCGTAGATTCGGTAACACACCCTCGTCGCCATACCAAATCGTGAGCTCCGGGAGCTTCGTTGATTCCACAGACAGTAGACCCCCGATTCATATGGTTCAATTTATGCAAATTAGTTGAAGTCGGCTCGTTTTGTGGAAACCCGAATGCATCTGCATGGAATCGCGGTTCACGTGACAAGAGAGTTCGACGAGCATTCAGGACTCTTATTGAATCCCCGAAATCTCAATGACGACGTCGAGTTAGCCTCGACGGATCATCATGTCCCGACCTTCAGACGGTCTAGGATTAAAGCTGCATTTACCCTCGCATGCGATCTAGCTCATTTACTTATACGAGATCTTGAGCCCAATCTGTTTTTCGCAAAGAAAACTCTTCGGGCTGTAAAGTGTAGAGGCTTACACTCTCTGGCAATTATCGAGAATTCGGACAAGGTAGAATCGCGATGTTTGGAACTGGGCTCTTCAGTCACACCTGTCATTGATTCACTCTCATCCTATACAGAGAACGTAAAGTCTTGGAAGTGCCACATTGGAACCCTCACAAATATACCTTATCGGCGAGTGAATTATGAGGAAGGAAAAGATATTGCAAGGCATACAGCAGGGGCGCAAATATTGTTCAGCCTACAAGCGGCATTTCTGTAAATCAGCCCCTGAACATAATAGAGCTCGGCTGATATGGATGGGTATGCTCCTTTATTCAGAACGACCACCAGACATCAGGAGAAATTATCAGAGCAAACTCTTATTTCAGGCTTCCATTGTCAGAAGCGAAGCTTATAGTTCCTGTTGAGCACATCATTACCGCGCGGCGGCAAGCTGCTAAGGCGAGGCCGGCCCGTGTTCGTAACCTCGAGGAACTTAATGATGCAATAAATGGCAATCCGTTGCCTGGCTTCACAATCTCAGAAGACGGCCACAGACTTCTGAGCTTTCTGCTCCCCTCGGGAACTTTGATCCTGACGACACGCCGCCAGCTGGACCTTGTATCCCACGCAGATATGATCCAAGCTGACGCAACCTACTCCGTGGTACCTCTGCGTCTCTGTAGACAACTCTTTACAATTCACGGACATTGGCGGGGCCAGGTAAGCGGAATTCTGCATCACAAACCAAATCAAGATCCGCCTTTATGACCCGATCGTTCGCCACAGTGTGAATATCGTGCAATCCATTCCAGGTCGGAATGGTTCTCTGTGCCTTCATGGACAGGAGCGATAGTGCAGCCTATGGAGAAGTTTTTCGATTTTTGAAGCAACAGACCAATGAAAATGTCGTCTCTGCATATATGGGAGATTTCGATGGTGCCATGAGGAAAGCAGTGCACTCTGAGTTTCCGAGGGCCCGTATATTCGGCTGCCTTTTTCATTACGCTCAGGCTCTGGTGAGGCGCGCGAGCGACGCAAGTGTCGGTCTCGCATGCGACATCAGAAAACCAGGTGAAATCCTTAAGAAATTCGTCGCCCTGACTGCACTTCCGTTACTTCCCCAAAGTGAAATCCCTTCGACGTTCACTCTTCTCGCCAAAGAAGCCTTACAGACCAGCTCGAAGGTTAGAAAAGTTTCTCCAGAACTGGTTTCCATATAACTGATAAGAGACCTCCATCGAATCAGACTCGGGCTGGTTACTATTGGAAGTTCACGAAATTATTCACACCGTTTGTAGTTCCAACCCCTCCTGGACTATATGGATCATCAATGGTTACGCCCAATCAATGGAGCCGAGCTTTCGGTTTATGATGCCCCATGTAGAACCAATAACGCGGTGGAGTCATCCAATGCCCATGATATTCTCCTTTTCCCGATACATTCAAACGACCACTGGTCGATGGCACTCGTGGATTTGCGATCTAGAGAAATCAACTATATGGACTCTCTGGGGCGTCGGAATGACAGATGCCTTCAAACACTGCTGAGCTACTTGGGCCAAGAGCTGGAAGAAAAGAAAAAGCTCCAACTTAATTTCTCCGAATGGAATTTGACAAACATGGTGAATCTACCGCAGCAGCAGAACGGATTCGATTGCGGAGTGTTCGCCCTCAAATACGCAGACTACGGGGCCCAGGACGCTCAAATCAACTTCAGGCAATGCGACATGCCATACTTCCGTCTCCGGATGATCTTCGAGATTCTCAAATCGACAATACTTCCGACGGGTTACGGTTAAAGGTGAGGAATTTCTTACGAGACACTGGGGTATATCGATTGCAAAACATCGCGCGGAGAGGGGGAACAAAAAGACACGAGCGATTTAACGCTAGCCACATGTTCGACTCAGATTTTCGCTTGAAAACGGCTCGATTCAGAGACCTCTCCCGGAATCAACCTCGCTGATATTCAATTCTCTTTTCAGGGGACAACTAACCGAAGTCCCGTGACGTAATAAAATTATATCTCATGTGATAGTCGTCTCCTCATTCGATCTGAGAGTTTTCTACTGGCACGGTGATTCAGCTGCTCAATGTCTCTCTTCGACCTCACAAGGCTTTCCATCGATATGGCTGCATGTTTTCTCGGTGCAAGAGGAGAATGAGGGTGACACAATGGCACAAAAGCGCAGAAAAACTGTATCACAATTGCTTACAACTCGGGGTGACGATGATCCCAGTTCGCGGCTCTATGACCTCAGGAGCAGAAGGATTTTTGTCGGGTTGAACGAGACGAAACGCGTCAGTTTTGCTTTTTTCAGCTTCTATTGCATTTTCCATTCACACGAGCTCGAAGCTTGCCTCGAGCGATTACGCAAATACAGAAATATAAAGAAAGGTACAATATTGAGGATACTGCTCAAACTCGGAGTGGTCCGCTCACCGACGCTGTCGTTCGAGCGCTCAAATGGGCAAATTCGCTCATATCCATTTCTTTTTGCGGAACCTTTCTCCCAGCTGCATCGTCAGCGTTCCGGAGCCGTCGACTCTCACGCACCCTAGCAATTTCAAATCACGCGCTCGTGATCGCGCTGCCCACTCTCTCCCCATCCGTCAAGCCGGCGGCGATCCGCCATCTTGAATTCTACCTTATGATCTAGACCCGTTTCAATCTCTTAGCGTGCGCAGTCGACCGACCAATATTGGAACGTTTGCGACCAGGCATTGTGGCGAGGTGTCACTACCAGTACTACGCTAACAATAAGATGCGTCATGGCTGATACGTCCCACCATTAAAACCCCAAGATTCCCGGCTTTTGCAATGAATCTAAATACAATTAATGTGTTACCCCTACCTAAAGGATTTATTATTATCCACTGTCGATGACTCAGACCGAGATCACCGTATTCAGATTCGGAGAATGAACATCTGCTTCATCGACCATTGACGCGTTTGTCATTGGCACCAATATAGGCGCGTAGCTTGAAAGACCTTATTCACGGTCATTAGGGGAACAAAGTTGTCGAGTTTTCTTAAGATTACGATTTATGGGGACAGTTGCGGGCAACTCGCGCTAGCCTAAAACCTTCCTGGACGACGTCGGCACCACGGTGCGAGGTTCCACCGAGATCCGAGCAGGGGTTCGAGCGTGATTCGAGCTCATGCGCGCGTCGAACGTTTCTGCTTTAGTTTGTAGAGATGCGTCTGCATGGCAGATATACCTCATGGGAATCTCATTGATCACTCCCGCGAATCCAATAGAACGCTGTGGCTGTACACAACAAAGTTTCCACTTGAACGTAGATAGATCGGATGACGTAACGCGCATGGTCTCAGTCCATGTGCCAGGTGTCGTTTATCATGTTCGCAATACGGGAAAAACCCGAAACTCACAGTTCTGCGATGTTAATTCTCCTAGTTGAATCAGTCAGGAACTGCGGGAAAACCCTGCTTTACAACTCAGGGCGACTCCTCCTACTTCCTTCCAGTGGGGCGNGCGATGTTAATTCTCCTAGTTGAATCAGTCAGGAACTGCGGGAAAACCCTGCTTTACAACTCAGGGCGACTCCTCCTACTTCCTTCCAGTGGGGCGCTAGAGGAGTTCCTCTCTGGTTTGATGGACTCGGAACCGATTTCATTGACTGAGTGTTCCATGACCGTGGCATAATCTCGCTGTTGCTGATCCAGGGCCCTGTGTAAGGATTAGGCTTTGCAGCGGTTAAAAACCGCGGTTAAATAACCGCAATAACCGCAAGGAAATTGCGGTTATTAACCGCAATAACCTCGGGGAAATCGCGGTTATAATTGCAAATAACCGCGGGGAAAAATCACCTGAAAACTGCGGTTATAACCGCAAACCGCAAGCGAGTCGCGGTTATAACCGCAAAAAACCGCAAAGCGCAGAGATTTACGAACGCTTCCTACGCTTTTCTGCCGCATTTCTTCTAATTGTCGGGCCTCAAAAACTTCAACTTTGGAAGTCTCTCAAATCTCGTGGTTGAGCATCAGCGCTGGCAGCTTGATGTCATCCCGGAGCCAATTCTCCGAAGGAGCTGAGAAGTGACACCAAGCGGGCAGTGCCGGTGCTTAACCTCGAGATTCGAGAGATTACCAAAGTCGAAGTTTCTGGAGTACGACAATTAGAAGAAATACGGTGATTGTTAGGAGTCTTGGAAGCCGATAATACCTACGATCTTATGTCATTAAGTTTGTATCCTATCATCATAACTTATAAAGATCTCAGCGGCAAGTTTGCCCCAGCGATAGCCAGGCGTGACTTTGTCTTCACAAATGATATGGATCGGGGTTTTGAAGTCTTTTGTCGATTGATTCGACGCGCCGCAATCGACATCGACATTGAAATTATTGCTGAGTCACTCGATTGCACCCGAAATTACTCCTCCGATCGCTTGCGGTTATTTGCGGTTATAACCACGGGTACGGGCTCGCGGTTATCGGTTAACCGTAACCGCGGTTATTCAAAAATGCGGTTATTTGCAAAGCCTAGTAAGGATCAGTTTTCGGAATGATGCTCTATGATAGATAGAGCTTAGGAGTTGAGGCATTGTTCATTGATCAACTTCCATCAATTCAGGGAACGGGTGATCGAAGATCGACCACAACGATGATTTTTCGACCAATAAATATCGGGTCTTGAACAAGCATCATAAATTATCAATTTATATGGACGGATGCAGGGTCGAGCATCATCAATTCCTAAACATCCAGGCTCTGGGAACAAACTTAATATTTGAACGTGTGCCGTAACAAGCTTCTCATGGTGGGCGAAATACTGCGGTTGCTTACACAAAAACATCTCGCCCTCCTGCTTCTCGATAAATTATCTCGTATGTGGGATTTTACGGACTGCTTTCCGTGGTACATCAACCACCTGACTTTCTGAAAGCAATTATGAACCCAGCTCTAGTTGACAGCGACATTCTAGATCATTTTCAGATCCTTTGATTCGAGAGCGGATGTGATTTCCGACAATAGATAAGATGCTCGGTTTTTACAATAATAGTTTTCCTCCCGTGCGTCAGCCTGGCTTTGAGTCAATATAACGGAGCACTCTACCAAAGGTTTGAAAAGCTTGCCGGCGTCATCTTGTTACGGCAAAAACGCGCGAAGTTCGAAAGGACATGAGGTGGATTCTCGAGGAGAAGATACAGAACACGGCGCAAAGTACGATAGATTGCTTTTTCTCTCCAGAGTAATAGTTTTGAGCTATTCGTAAAAATATATTGTGCTATTCGTGAGCCGTCCCCCTCGCTTTTCGTTTGGTTAATGCTAGAAATGCAGAGACGTATGAGGAGGCATCACAACACTATAAGTCGTTCCTTTACTTACGTCGCTTGCCCACGCAGGAATTACCGACGTAAGTCGATGTCCGACTGTATGTATATCAACGAATTTCATCCATTTGCTAGAATAAACCCGAAGCTCTACCGTTTATGCGTGCGCAACACGTGTATGCCAAATCAGGCTCAAACAACCCCTGATGTCAAGGTCTAATCTATAGAGAGAATTAGCCACCGCGCCATTCTGGAATCTGGGGTAGCGGCCCTTCTGGACTCGGCGGCTACTGGCTCACGTCGTTTTGGATCACGTCCTGGATACCGTCATTCTGAGTCCGCGACGGCCTGGCTCGCGTCATTTCGGGTTCTTCGGCAAACTAGTTCCGGCAAAAGGAATCTCTTGAGAACCAAGCATCCCCGCTGAAGTCCGCGAGCGCCATCCAAGACACCGTGGGATGTCCGGTGGTTGAGAATCATTCTGGAGCTTCCGAGGTCCGTCACCAGACCCGATTGACCTCATTGATAGTAGCGCTGAAAAACCCCGCAGAAAACGTTTGAAGGAATGAATGACTGTGTGGGGACATCTCGGCCACGGAAACAAGTCGGTCAGACGTCAACTCGGCCGAAGGTCAAGTTGCGTTACGTAGGGTTAATTCGGTGGCCGAGTTGTCGTAATGGCCGAATGCTCTCGCACCTTCCCGAAGCGGAGGATGATAATGGTAGCTTGGGCAAGACGACTTGAAGAAGCATGTTTTCATTCCATACTCTGTCTGGTGCCAAGAGGTGAACGTGGAAGAAAAAAGCAATGAGGTTCCGGAAGTCCGGAGCAGCAGGAAAACAGAAACTGTACATAGAGAAGAGAGAGATAGAATTCGTAACGAACTTCAAATACTTAGGGGTGATCATGCAGCCGGCGCTAGGTTCCAGCGAACACATGACCGAACTCTTGAACAGAACGGT
Organism: Neoseiulus cucumeris; assembly: GCA_021527715.1. Classification (NCBI taxonomy): domain Eukaryota; kingdom Metazoa; phylum Arthropoda; class Arachnida; order Mesostigmata; family Phytoseiidae; genus Neoseiulus; species Neoseiulus cucumeris. Next base: position 30,065 of record JAJSRV010000028.1, read on the forward strand.
AACAACCATCGTATGTTTAGGAAACCTAGGGTTTTGCCAGTTATGGACCCCCTGACCCGTTATAGACCCCACTGACCAGTTATGGACCGGGTCCATGACTGGTAGGGGGTCCATAACTGGTCAGGGGCGTCCATAGCTGGTACATTTACCCTTCAAAAACTCCAGCTTAACCTGGCGAAGACGATCTTTGAGATAAAAATCATGCCGATTATAAGATAATGGAATGTCGAGCATACCACTGAACATCGCGAAAACTACATTGTTGAATTTCGAAAGACGTTAGACAGCGCTCGGCCTGAACAAATACATTCAAAATTTTGTCCTCGCCCTGACGGATGCGGAAACCCTATGCAGCAACCTGAGAGACATGGGCTACGAGTTCGGTGCCTGGGAAGAATACACCGAAGCCTAGAAGCAGAAGAGAAGGAACCACCTTGAGACAAACTTCGAAGTAGGCCCCGTCTTCCTCAGAGATGACTGGAAGCAATCCAACAAATCAGACCGCTCCGGAATCTGTAGACTGACCTACCACGGATTTCACCATGAAGTCTGTCGGAGCAGGGATTACTTCCAAACCACGAAAGAAATATTTGTTTAGTGTTTGAAGATACTACGAGGAGAAAATCTAAGATAGATACCATGTCCTCGAATGTGTACACTTCAAAAACAGGGCGATCAGTGCAATTGTAGAGGAAATTCAACAAAACTGCTACCACGGCGAATAAATACTTCTATTATTATTATATACTGTTTGACACGAATACAAAGGAAGATCATAATGACTAGTGTGATACTCTCTGTCGGCGTGTCGATATGGGTTTAGGAATCGAAATGGGGCTCGAGGATCTTCGAATTGGAATCCTCGAAATCCATTCTCGACTTTGAGGCATTTTCCAGGTCTTCGAGCTCACACAGATTCTCTGTTCGCATTGTCCTCTCCGGGATTCCCCAAAAGATCTGACGCCGGCCTCCATGAAGGAATTATGAGCGATGCCTCGGAGAAACTTGAGGTATTGTACGCTGTGAGCATCCCGAAGAACTTTCAAGAGCTTCCTCATCGGAAGCGACCCATTTGGAAAAACAAAAATCAAGATCCCGAACCAGAAGAGAACGATCTACGAGTTCATCACCCAAAAGCGACTAGATATTCTTCGAACTAAATGGCGTTGTTCTTTCGGCGGATCGAAGCCCATGACTCAGTACCCCGTGGATTCTTTCCCGATAGCGACAGTGAGGGATGCTGTGGAACACCTTAAAGAAGTACAGTGCTACCTCGATTATATCAACCTCGATTATATCAACCCCCGTGTATTCCGCCCCGGATTATAATATTGATATGAGGAGTTGTGTATATATCCTTGTGTGCAAACATGACGCCCACCTAACCCACTGTGGGACCCACTGTGTTTCCTCAATGTGGCTTGCTCTTCGGCCCAGTGTGATCCCGCATGACCCACTTCGTGACCCTCTGTGATGCTCTCTCGATTATATCAACCTCGACATCAATTGGTTGATATAATCGAGGTAGCACTGTACGATTATTCTCTCAGCTGGAGCAGATTTGTAGTGGATATTGACAAAGTAGCAGTACTGCGTGAATCGTAGAAAGCGTAGCAGAATTCGATCGAAATCGTCACGCATTGACTCCAGAGCGTCTGCGTTTACTTTCTCTCGATGACACATAGGACGGTTCGATGCAACGTCTCAAGCTCAGAATGCTTCATTCGGAGAGTTTTCTTGGTTACCTCAAGCTCGCTGAGACTGCAAGCACAAGCTCGGTAAGCTACCGCATTGTTGAATGTAAACATAGTGCAAAGTACAGTCCCAGTCACAGAGAGCCGGGTCTTCCGGGAGTTCTCGATTAGTCACAGAATGCCGTCAGTGTAGTCACCGAAAAAGCGGATAAGGAAAGTCTTCCATCTAAGCTTCCATGAAATAATATGAATATCCGAATTATCGAACTGAACTCTATTCGTTGCATGAACACAAGATGGAGCATTGTTGAACGCACAATGCATAGCGAAGTCAAGTCCGTTTCCGATTCTCATAAGCCGGACTCGTATCTCTCTTTTTGGAGAAAACGAAGTCAAGTCGATGTACTAAAAATGCCCCGAACCTGATGGCAGTTCCTCGGACCTCATTTTCCGTTGAACGGAAAACGAAAATTTCAATTGAGTCTCCTACTATCCCCCTATTCATCTATATACTATTATATATGGAATTTCCGTTTTCCGTCTAACGGAAAATGAGGTCTACTCGGGAGTGGAACGCAAAAATTATCATGATTTTATACATCATAAAATAAATCGGACTTCGATAATTACAGGTGGTCGCTTCAGGGTCACTTCGTTCTGAAATCTGTCACGAAGAACCAACGAAAATGCCTGAATCGATTGAGGATATCATTTTCGAACTCGAGTCTGAATTCATCAACCAGCAATCTCTGAAAACTGCCGTTCGAACGAGCGATGGTGAGATTGTGCAGCTCGATAGAGCCCTTTGGAAAGACTCACCGGTTCTCAAGACTCACCTCGTAGGAAGTAGTTCATATCTGTTGCTGGATGCTACCAATAGGACTGTGACTGATTTACTCAACGCTCATAGGCACAGAATTCTGCCCACTGATCTAGCGAGACTGTTGAATCTTCTTGCTTTGGTTCATCAACTGTTGCTACGAGGACTGTTTGCTGAATGCTTGGACGCCCTGTTCAGAACAGAGAACTTCACTGAGACTGAATACCCATCGGAATGTTCTATTGAGACCGTGATGATATGCTTTGATGTTTTGTTAAATAGTCCTTTACGAACAGCCGATATTTACAAAAAACAGCTGTCACGGATCGCAAAGCATTGTGGTAGCGATCGGGCTGTGATGACGAACGCGGTGAATCTGGTCAAGCAGAAACTGAAAATCTTCGCAAACATGGAAGCTATCCCGCTCGATTTCAAGAAACGATCAGTGCCCATCATCATTTATGAGCGCGCAGGGAAGTTGCAGTCAGCAATCTTCGACGGAGATCAATTGGTTGCTGTCGATATCTTAAGTAGACACTTCAGCTTGGGAACACTGCCCGTGCAGAATTTCTTCTATGTAAAATACGGATCTTATGTGCTATTCCAGTCAGGGAACTGCGTGTATCGTAAGAGCCTCCTCGACGAAACTGATCCCATCGAGGAAATGCGCGAATGCCACCTTCTGTTGACAAGGGCGAATTTCGTGTTTGTTGTAGTGGAAAAAAATGGAAAAAACAGCCTTTCGCGATGGGTAGACGACGAGAGATTCGTGGAAATTTATCAAACGGATTTGGGAATCGCGATGTTGGATTATGAGTACGAGTCTCGCTTACTGGCGATCGGGCTATGCGATGGGTCCTTCCTCTTATTCGAGCTAGAGAATACGACTTTGAAGCTACTGCAAGAGAAGGATTTCTTCGAAGTAACTACGAACAGATTCTCGCAGCGAGAAGTGTTCGTTGTATCAATGAGGTGGTGCTTCAAAGGTTATACGGATTACCAAGATTACTCTCTGGGAACACCTCTGCTCTCGAACATCTCAGAATGTTTAGATGAAAAGCAGCTAGATTTTCTGAGAAGGATGACGTTCGTAGGTGGGAACTTCTTTTATCACCACGGTGGAGCCCTTCGACTAGTGAAGAACTTCCCTAATTCGTACGAAACGAGAGCCATATTGGCAACAGGGGAATGTCGCGCTTTGTCGGAACTTTGGCTGTCGTTATAGAGCGCCGTTCCGTCGGATGATTCTAACTGCACTCGATGCACAAACAGCACTCGAGTCACGCCAAGCAGACCTGTCACGAGCATCTTTGGGCACCATAGACCTCATTTTCGATCTCTGTTCATTGTTTGGTATTGAAAATCTGCTTAGATCATGTGAAGTGAACTGCTGGCCATCATTGCACTTGATGACAATGCATCAGAAAGTCTTCCGACTGGAGCTTGAGTTTTGCCCATGACTTTTGAATAAATTACGTATCATGAACAAATCGGTCTCCCTTTTTCCATGGTCAAGGGGCTCGCCGGTCTCCGTTGATTGAAACTCCTGGACAGAAGAACAACGTCTTGAGGAGAGTCCGAAGCGCAGCGATTTTTAACCGCAATACCGGACAAAAGCTGTTCAACCCGTCAAAATACTGTGACCCACGTTTTTCTGCGGTTATCGGTGAAATGAATACACATTGCCGCGGAATTACGAAAGTGAGAATATTTTCAAAGCCTGGTAACGAGAGAGGCGGTTCTAAACTCGAAGTCTTCGGGTACATTTTGACTAAATGATTCCTAATGATTAGCAAGAGCCCAAGAGACAAGACCGTGTTCACGATTTTGCCGGTCATAGGCTGAATTCGAAATGCCGCCTATGGTTTCGGCCGAAATGCCGCCCACCAGGTATTCGATGAGAGGATTTTCTCGAATTACCAACAAGAAATGCGAGTGACAGAACGAAATTCTCTCCTGCATTTAACGGGTCTACGGCGGGGAATTCCCGTCCGGCAATAGGCGGCAAGTTTTCGAGATCTGCCGCCGAAGGCCACTGCGTAAATGGCGTTAATGTAAAGGCGGCCCTTCCGACAGACTCTGTTTGCGAGTCATTTTGTAGCCCGATGCGTGGAAATTTTCCCGCGTCCAAATATGGTCTCATCTACTGTAGCGAAAACGCCAGATGCTCCATTGGGTAGATCGGGTTAGTCCCCGGGAGAGGACATCGTGGTCCGTTCCGGCGATGAGAAGCCGCGACCAGCTCCAGCTTGAAGCTGGTGTCGACTGGAATCTGGCCATCCGCGGCGCCACAATGAAGTTCGAACCCTTTGCTATTCCTATGCCGTTGTCGAAATGAATTTCGAGCGAGCAGATCGAGTGTACTTTCAACAAAAAGTTTGATAGGAGGATCAGGAAAAAAGAGAGGCAATCCCGGAACATGAAATGTCACATCGTGACTTGCAAGTCCCAAGTAGGGGTCTCAGAACCGGTTCCCTTTAAGAACCAGTTTAAAATCTTAGGAACTGTTTCCTGATTTTAGGAACCGCTTCCTGATCCTGAGAACCAGTTCCGGAATCGTTTGCTGAGATTTCTATAAGCCGTTTCTGACCCCTGAAAATCCTCATAGATTCCGAGGCGGATAACATCATACTTTTGGAAAACTGCGGAACTAATTTCGTGGTCGTTGGAACCATACTTCTGGGAAGAAAAGAGGTGATTTCGGGACCGATCAGACCATACTTTTCGGTGTCTATAGGGGTGATTCCGGGACCATGGTTTTCACAGTCTATTGAGGTGCTTTCGGGGCCGATCTGACCATACTTTTTGAGCAAACAGAATACAAAGAGAGCGGAAGGTTTGAGGCTGTTCGTTGTTTCTGCTATAGCACGCATAAGACCGAATCGACGATGATTCATGTCGAGATATTCATTCATGTTGAAGAAAAATGTGTTTATTATCTCTCACTCCAGAATCCACATATCTCGGCCGTGACCGACTCTAGTGAAGCTCTCCGATATTCGTCTCCACTAGATAAGAAACCATGGGAGTCATATCTGAAGAGCCAGCCTTTTCCGCTATTCCGCATTTTTCGTTTTCGATGCTCTCTCTATTTCTTAATCGCTACCACTGAAAAAAGCTCGCAACACCAAGAGGCTATCCAGAGTTTTGGTCCGAGAGAATTTCTCGTATGGAGCACTCGTAGTTCATGATGGTGAAATCCCTTTCGGGTTTTACTGAGGTCGGTTGGACTGTCGTCAGTCTGCGGAGATACAGCTGCAGAATCTTGCCAAGACCTTGATTTGCTTCATGAAGCCTCATTTTTCGGGATGTCTTCTCGTGCGTGGCTTCAGACTGAAATTCAGTTCTCGGCCGACGAACGGGCTCCACGAACACATCCTTGAAGCTTAGTGTTCCCGAAGATTGTGATGCCGATGACCTGGGCCGAGGATCATCGTTGCCCGTGTCGTCAAAGAGTGCCTCGATATCAGGTGAATTTGCTCGATCCATGCGCAAGATTCCAAGAATCAGATTAAGCAAGTTTCCGTCAGAGACGGGGCTCATTCCGAGCTCGTTCTGAACTGCATAATCGTAGGCCGGATTGATGAGATACTGGAGCAGAGACGAGAATCCTGTTCTCCGTCACTGTTTCGCGCAAATGGTTCAGGAGGGCGATTATCATGCGGTCGGCATGAAAAAGGGTTGGCGACGATTATCATAAGAGCTTCATGGCCTCCTTTAAAGGAGACAGTACTCGAAGAATGTCTCCCAAATTTTTCTTCTCCCGCCGGCTGATGGATTCTTCTTCGGATTCCTCGAGGCGCAAGTTGATTGCCGGAATGATACGCACTGCCCTCTCGATCATGGTCTGATCGGTCCCGGGACCACCTCCTTTTTTCTCGGAAGTATAGTTCGAGCGACCACGAAATCAGTTCCGCTGTTTTCTAAAAGTACGATGTGATCCAAGATGTTTCCAAGATCAGGAACCGGTTCTTTGCGACCCCTACTAACAACTGTAAGGCACACCTCGAGCATTGCACAAAGCCGAAAACACGTTGCTTATCTTCATTGAAAATACCTTCGTTTGGATTATCATCCTCTCACGATCTCTAGAAACCGGTGGAGCTTCTTCTTGAAAACAAAAGAAAATACAACCAATGAAGAATGTGAAGATTTGGTGCTTGGTGACGGCTTGAAAGCGAGCACTCCCATTGTCAGCAAAGATTCTTCTCCAAAAGATCTCGCAAAAAAGCTAACGCACTGAAACTGTGTCTCAATACTGCGGCGGTTCCCGATCGCGGAGTTCTAATAGTTGAATGCGGTGGCACAGTAATCCGCAGCCACTTGTCCAACCATCAATCCAGCCGTCCACGAGCAGCTCAGATACCAAATGCACGTTGACCAACAGAGCGGCATTTGGAAAATACGCAACGAGACGGAGTACCCTCTTCTGAGACAGACGTCAGCAGGGACCTCTGCAGCCACCCTTCTGCTCCCTTCATCTCCTCGAGAAACCTTATCTCGGAAGAGCACACGTCTGAATAGACGCAGCTCGGAGTGAAGACGCTGACCACTGTAATACAAGCCAATGTTGTGTCCAACCCTGGAGACACCGACCACGAGAACGGCAAGCAAATTCAGGTTCTGCATGTTATGGAACTGGGGCGCCTGTACCGCAACCTTTGAAATCGGGAACCAGAACATGGGGACCTGTAAGCTCGTCAAAATGTTCCATAAGTGATTGTTCGCATCTTCCATGATGTCAAAGTATTCTTTCAGGTTCTTCTGCGGAATTGGGAATTCTTTGGAGCAATGCCAACGGATTTCTTTCAGTTTATCAGCTATGGCGATGATGGTTTTATCGATGACAAAGAAGAACACGCCACCATAGAGTGTGATGACAAAGCTGAAGTAGAAATCGGAGCAGAAAGAAAACCAACGACAGGATTCTGGGAAATACAGGGACATTGTTGAAATAAACACCATGGGGTCCACTGTGTTGAGTACACTGAAGAAGAAAGTTATCAAAATCAGGAAACAATCTGTACGCGATTCCCAGCGGATCCAACGTCGGATCCAATGCCAGTTTCGTCGGATCCAGTGAGCTGTGAGGATGTGCACGCCTGAGTCAAGTATGTTGGAGGCAACAATCGGTATGTCGCATAGAGTAGAGCGTTTCAAAGCACTGAAGATGGTCCAGAGTATCCAATACGCGATTACGAGAAAATCCACGACAGTCCATGCAAAGTATAGAGCCGATGACGTGAATGTAGGAACCACGTCTGGCTCGGCAAGTACGCGTGATAACAAAATCCGGCGCAAAGGATTCCAGCTGCTTGATTCGCTCATGAGAACTACCGTCGGGTTTATCGGAGGCCAACGAGAAACCTGCTCAGAAATCATGATGCGTCGTTGACACGGAGCAAATGACCGACGGATGCGAATGATTTGAAATCACGATGTTTCTCATAGCTGAATGCAGACACAATGAATTTTCGATCGCCATTATTCCAAAGCACTCCGAGGTTAACAGTCGCCGTTGCGAACAGCTCCCAACGATCGAAGAATCCAATGAAGAACGCCCAAGGCCACAAACAATAGCTACGCGACTCGTTTCGAAGTCGCATGGAAAAGCAACATCTAAACCTAAGCGAGCGAGTTAGGGGAAAAGTACCGCGTAAAGAACACTAACCGTTCAGAAACACCGAGTGTTTAAAAACTGGTCAACTGGATATTTTCACCCTTATCCCTTTCCCTACTGTCAAGGAATTTCATGGCGCCTACCTGAGCGGAGGCGCGAACCTTATTCCCAATAATTCACTTGCTATGGGAGGAGCTCTATTCAATCTATGCACTCTGCTTTGTGGTTTGCTTGTCAAGTCAGGAAAACACGTTTGACCTAGATGCACCCTGGGGAGGGATCGATGTGCGATCGAAATGGATTTGCAACGTCATTGAGCGCAGGAATCATTAGGGATCATACGAAATCGCTGAGAACACCGACTGAGTTGAGGTAGCGCGCAAGCTCCGTGAATGACCAACAGTTCTGGCCTTTGCCGGAGTGTCTCTTAAACATGAGCATGGCACAATGCCGGTCTAGTTTCCACAACCCCCATCAATTGGTGTAAATGAGGACTAGAAATTCCTTTTGAATGAGTCGTGTCAGTCTAACTGAATCCATTCCTCGCATAGTGGAAGAATTGAGGAATGATGACACCCCAGGTTGGAGATCTCCAACCATTTTGGCCTCTGGTCAGCTTTCCAGGAAGCCGAGGACCCTCGTCGATGGATTCCAATGTAACAATGGAGCAACGCTGTCGTCCATATGGACCACGTCGACATGAACAGGAAGGGAAAATTCTCAGAAAGTAAGGATAAACGAGTCATGTATTCAGCGCCACACACTTGTGCGACTCGGAGCTACTGCTGGCATCCGTCTCTTTGAAATCAGCAGAGTCATGCTTTCCACGACTTCCTCAATGTTCTTGTTCTTCCTCTGCTTTTACAGCAGAACCAAAAGTCGCATATTTGCACAGTACGGACTACGTAAGGTCACGAGAATATCGATCCGAAATACCGAAAATTCAAGCCATAGCGTCGAAAGCGGGGATTTTCATGCCGGAACTGGTGGCAAGACTATTCCCCTAAATAGCTTTTCTCTTTGAGCTGAGTAGCTGGAAACTGTAATAGCCGGCGTCTTGCTGAGGAAGTGGAAGTTTGCTTCACCGCTAGATGTGAAGTTTATATTATATGTATATTCTGCATCTTTCTCTGGAACGCAAGACTTTTTTCGAAGCAGGCTGGTAGAGGAGAATCGGAACTTCGAAGTGGTAGGTTCGCAGTCCCCAAGTAACTCACGGGGAAGGGCGCGGCAGCTGATGTTAGTGACGGGACGCAGATTAGATCCTTTCGAGGCACCATTTCTCGGCCCGACGGGAGAAGGCTTCAGAAAGAATGCCTTGGAAGTCCGCAACGAGGTCATACCTCCCAGCCTCACTGGACACCGTTTCAACTTTCCTGTACATTATCGAAGTATTAACTGGTAGACGTCTGGGAAATAGAACGATCCGGTGGAGAAGCGATCCGAATCCGTTTCACACTATCAGCAAAACCGACGATGCTATGGTAAATATTAAAGTAGGAAACTCGGCTGTAGAAGCCACGAGTTACTATGCTACTATTGGTAAACGCAATGAGTTCCTGTTTTCAGCCTCGCTGAGTTGCACCTCCATGGTGTTCCTTCAAGTGTGTGGCCTTTAAGATTGAGTCACAGCCGAAATTTCAGAATAGAGCAGTGTCTGCGTGAGTGAGCCCGTTATTTGATAGGTATTATCATGATCAAAGATGAGTGAGAGTTAATAACCTGCGTACGAGTGAGCGCAGTGAGTTCGTGATTGATACCACACGCGGCGTCAACATCAGAGACCTATCCTCACAAGGCTACCAAATCGAATAACCGGAGAAATAACAATGGCGGTTCCGAGGAGAAGCATCCTCTGCGTCCGTGGTAGCCAGCGCGTTGCCTTCGGGCATGGGCTCCAATGAGCTCTTTTTCCTATACATATTGCTGTTGCCCAAACCCAATAAACTTACACAATAAACCATTTCCAAAAAGTTCAGCGAGCAAAGTGAGTGATTCGGAACTAGATCGCGCACTTCTGGCTCCCGAGCGTGAGCCTTCGCTTGACAAATCATCACCGGAAAACGAACTCGATATTTTTCTTGCCGAATCTGTCAATTCTGAGCACGCACACCATGATCACTTCTGGATTGATTCTGCAAGAGTCAATCTTGAGCTTGAATTCATCCTTCTGACAACACATTTCTATCGGTTGAGACTCCGCCTGCATTCCAGCGCCCGATGGAAAGGTTCAATGCTCACTACCAAAAGAGCAACACTTCAGACGAGGATAAAGTTTTTCATTATGCAAGTGGCGGAAGATAATAAATTGTCCCAAAAAAAAGTCTGCGCCTCTCTATTCTCTCCGAGCTCCGAGTGAATGATGGCAATACGACGATCCTTCCACGGATCCTATTGTAGAGGCTTTTGCGATCGCTGGGGAGGCCCGAGAGAACGGGAAACTGTTCGGTCGAACGACCTTTTACATTCCTCATCGGCTCTTACATTAGTTCTTTTCCGGGCGCGTCAAACTCACCTGGAGCTTAATATCTCCAAGATCTGACACTGCCGAATGGAGTGCAACGAACCGCTTGGAAAATTTCAATGCGATCGAAAGCTGAATGAAGAGCGCTCGATTCGATACCCGAATCACCGCCGAGTGCCATCTGGAAGTACCCACCTTTCTTTCTCATCCAATCGCTGCTGTTGACCACCACATCGTGAACGAGACACCTTCCAACATGATTCCGGGTTTTGAGGATTCCTCACATTGCTCTCAAAGGAAGGCAATTCGTTCGAGTAGGACCCCGAGATTCGCGAAACGGAACAATAAATCTCAAGGCAATGGCTCCCCCGATTCAGCCGCGATCATTGAAACGTCAAAACAGGGAATGTCCCCGAGTGAACCGAAGGTCTCAGTGTCTCATCTTATAGCTGAGCTCGAAAGGAACAAGTTGAGCAATCAAGAATTCTCTCCGGCTCGGCTTTCCCTCGAACTGAATTCAGAATTGAGTCCACCAAAAACTTTTCAGCGATTATGAGATCTCTCTCCGAACATAATCAGACTGGGAGCGATTCAAAACTGTTCACAGAGGGGTGAACATACATCATTTTATTTATGTCAAATAAACAGAATAAACAACGAGACTCGAAGGAGGTGCAATTTCGCCGTCAATTCGACCAACTTCGGTGCGTGACTTCACGTTCGAACATGTCTCACCATCCAAAGGCGATCAATAATCCATGGCATTAAGGTTCACATTCCCGATCTGTCGTGGATGAGGTTACGGGTAGCGATTGCAACAACATTCCTGCGCGTCATGACTCATGAGTCATGACTCGTCTGCGAGGAACTAGCAAAAGATCGGTAGAAAACTTCTGATATCCACCACAAAAAGGTCTGCTTGCCTGAAATGATCCCGCCGGTGTTACAGGTGCATCGAACGCGGATTCCGTCATTATCATTATAGCCAATTATGGGGATCATGAAAGGTGGATTCGATCCTCTAGCATAATGATTTCTTTCCGGTTTTGGCTGACGAATTCACGTAGGTTGTTCTACCGAGTGGATAATGGCGGTGTTGAGAAGCTGTTGTTCGAGTCTGACGATCAACCAAGTCCGCATGGGAAGATGAAGCTAGCCATAGGTGAGTGCTCAAACACAAAGAAAGGAGTCGTGCTCGTGCAGATTGGAGAGATCCATGATTTAGAAATCATTCCTCCCCTTCCTCAGTCATCAGTGTGTGCGTTGTAACAGTCCTGAGTCAGAAAAGTACGCAGGAGTCTTCGACCGTAAAGCCTACATCGACTCCAAAGGCATCCACGGAACAAGGTAAGCTCATTTAGCGACGCCGGTCTGGCGCAGTTGTCGTTGTGGTCGAGAATTCTCAAAATTTCAAAACTTGCCAATAGGCGATGTGGACTCTTTTGGGACCAACGACATCGTCGCGTTCGAAATAATCCTGAGCATCATCGATGAGGACCTGACGTCATCAGAGGAAGATTTCTCCGGAGAGTTTGATGTCCCGACTGAGCAGACGACACCAATCAAACCTTCTCATGTTTCTTCAACTACACCTTCGACGGACCATGGTGGTCCTCCGGAATCCACTAATTCGTCCTCAACGAAGGCCACATTGACCTCGCCTGCAACACCCGTTGAACGCTGATCGACAGCGCTCCAGAGCACACGTCGACAGAGTCTTGGTCCCGGGTGCCAACTCCCGAGGATCTAACTTGGACGGATCAGAGCCCGGACACTTGCTGCTGGAGTTCTTACGTAAAATACATTGATGCGTCCCAGTTCGTGCGGAGTTTTCAATGGATTATTTTTATTTCTCTCACGCAACTTGTATCCAAATATCTATTTTCTTCGTTTCCAAGAGAATAGCTCTGGTCGAAACCCAACTTATTCGCATGGTTTGATGAATCCATCTGACATCTGGGCACTCCAAAATGTTCGCCGCCTCCATTGACGCCCGCATTAATAAAGCGGGACAGCATCGCCATCGCTAAAAACAGGATATTCAGAAGAGGAACTCAATGAAGTCCTCAGGCCCGTCGAGGATGTGTTGTGGTTTCCTGTTATATTGGTCGACGAGCGTTTTGCGGACTTTATAGAATACCGTTCGTTACCAGAACCGAGTTCGATCCTTAATGTTGCGATGAAGGCAAATAACCCGCGCCCGGGAGTCAGTCGACTCAGAAGTCGGAGTCTGTATAAGCATGACGTCACTCTCAAGACCCCAACTGGTCGGCCGGACCTTCCAATCGTCGCGCGCTAAAACGAATATGGAAGTGAGATCATCAAGGGAAATTAACGACCGAAAAGAACTCTCTATTGGTGCTTTTCGCGTGCCTGCATTCCAGAACAACGCCGCAATTCCAACGCTTTTCCAGTTGTCCGATTGAGTTGAGCGCGACAGCTCGCTGTCCCAGTGGGCATGCTGATGAGACTGGCTTCCGGAGTTCTCGCATCAAGTCATCTACTAGCGCTCACCGCTTGCTACGCTCGCGGATTTTCTTGTTTGCAACTGCAGCCGCAGAAACGCCGCGGCCGCACCCTGCGCTGACTCCCCCGACTGCTTCTCCATCTCGGCCCGTACCTGAACCATTCACTCCAATATCGAGACAATACTTTTTCATAACTTAACGAGACTACAAACCCCCATATTTATTGCATCTCCGTCTTCACCGCTCAAAGCTGATCAACCTTGGACGCAATGCGATGCGCGCGAGATCCCGATCACCGGAGCCGCTTCCGCTAGAACCGGCCCTCCGCTCAGATCAGGCATTTGCTGGAATCAGCTCGGGGTTTTTGGCTCGAATTAGCTTGCCCCCAAAATCGGTCTCTGGCTAAAACTGACATACGCTGCCATTTGACGACCCCACTCAATCGGAGGTTTTTTTCCAAGCGTTTTCAATAAGTTTCGAGAGGATGGCACACAGTCCTGGATATTCTGAAGAATGCCAGTTTAACGATGAGGACGATCAGAATCGATCACAAAGCAAAGGAACGGGGGTGAGCTATTCGAGTGCAGTTCGGAAGTCATCTCATGTATCTCATCTTTTCCTCTCTTACGTTCCCAGGGTTCTCAGGATTCTAAATTACAAACACATAAGGAATTGAGTCGAAAACCGTTTGGTAACACTCAATCGAACGTTGTTGTTTCTGGCTTGCTCGTGAGTAATTCTCACTGACAGCCACGCATTTTCTTTGAATGAAGATTCGGTATCCGAGCTTCCGGCGTCTGAATGACCCTGAGAGGCTCGCGAATTCCCCGACAGGCCCGCTACAAGGCCACGGAATCTCGCCTCTAATGATTGCCCATGAGCATTCAGCGTTCAGAAATATCTACTTGCAGTCGGAAAGTATTGCGACAACCACAACCTCAATGGGTTTCATTCGTCTTCGTTCTCCCTCAGCCGTTGCATTTTTCGTGCTGACGCTTGCGATTCTCTGTTCTCCCGCTTCTCGCACAAATCACTTGGACAGTGTTCACGTGTTCCGCAGGATTCACTTGGACGGTTTTCGTTTCTCGGTGGAATCATTCGGACAATTGTGGGTGAAGAAATGCTTCTGTCGTCTAACATTCCGTCATTTTTGCAAACTCAAGTTTCTCTGTCGACCTGTTCTCATACAAATCAAGGCACAATTCAACTCCACAACAAAGGTTTTCCGTTTGTACTTGTGCTTGTTCGGACGTGTCTTTCCTTCAACATGCAAACTTCTCGGCGTACTCCCCATGTGCCGAGAATGATTGCAACGAAAACCCGGAGGGCCGGGAAAGGAGCCCGTCGGGCGAAAATTGCGAAGGGCCGAAAACTCTCCCCACGTTGCTATGGCCAAGCAGAGCAAGTGTTTAATGATGCCAAAGTATATCGGTCCTTAACTCTCGCAACTTGAAGGATCGGATGGATGACGAGCCCCGTGTGCGAATGACTACAGGTTCCCACGAGTGAGCTCAATCTCCAATTGAGCCCTCCGCTCTCGCGATGGAATTCGATCGTGTATCAGCCGGAGAATCGAGCCAACCGCTTAATCGGACCAAAATCAAAATCCACGATACATGCCCATGAGCCAAAATTCCTCCGCTTAATCGAACCCTCCGCCTAATCGGACCAGAATGGTCCGGTCCCCATGTGGTCCCATTAAGCGGAGTTCACTGTATAGCATTGATCATGGAGCTTTTGTTATCAGCCCCCGATATTTCCATCGAATAAGTAGGTTTCAGGTTTCGGGCTCAAATTCCGGGGTATGCGGTATAACGCGTTCAGCGATTCCGGGGTCATCTATTTTCAAGATATGTACCCGATGAGGGAAGAAACCGTGAAAGTCTCGTCCCATCTCATTGCGACAGATGAAAACATCACCGATCCGACGGACGATACTCTTCAATCGCACACCGCCCCTCGCTTGGTTCGAGATTAAACGATTCTGCCCTTCGTTTGCAAAACATTCCAACCAAGTACTACAGTTAATTAGCCTTCCCAAACTACTGACAAAGCCATCTCTGTTCCCCAAATCAAAATCAGGAACAGATGTGAACTTAACGCCGTGGATCGAACGACGGCAACAGATTCCTTTCAACGGAGAAAATTATCGCTCCTCGTCCCGCAAGCGAAGAATCAAACATTTCAATTATTTATAACAACCTGACTCTTTGGCAGAAAGTCGGAATGAGAACAACACTCGATATCTGGAGAATAATCCATTCAAGAATTGTGCAGCCTATTATGCTGATTGCGAATGACGAGTCAACCTCGATTACAATCCTATAACCTATAACCTCATTGATCCCATCCAACTGCGACTCAGAATGCCGATCGAAGTGAGTCGAGATGAGCTCGACGAGTTCTTCCGCTAGGCTCGAGACTTGGTAAAAGAGGCCGGGCAGATGATTCGGAACGCCATCCAAGAGGAAAAGAAAGTTGAAACCAAAGCCGGTTTCGCGGATCTTGTCACGGACACTGATTGAGGAATAATGCAGGAACGACAAGGATCGATCAATGATGAGTGGGGGAAAATATTTTATATATAACGTATATAATATGATATGTGGCCTCTCCCGAACTTCCGTCCCCTCTCCCGAATTTCCGTCCTTTCCGTCCTCCGTCGGACGGAAGACGGAAAAGGACGGAAATCAATTTCCGTCTTTCCGTCGGACGGAAATCATATCTAGCCCGGACCCAAAACGTCGCAAATCGACGCGAGTCCACTTTTCTACTTTTGAGAACTGTGGGAGAAGACCTAAAGTAAATGTAGTAGTCATGGACCCCCTAATCGGTTTTAAACCCCCTCCCAGTTTCGGACCCGGTCCATAACTGGTCAAGGAGACCTCTCGACCAGTTTTGGAGCGACTGTCATTTATGGATCATTTCCAAAGGTGATTGCGGTCCATAACTGGTACGTTTACCCTAATTGATGGATAATCTATGATGTTCGATCCATAGCTTGAGTGTGTTAGCTATGTGCAGATCTCTTGACTCCAGAAAAAAACGTCTCGAAGAATCGACCGGCAAAAAAAATTATATATAATAAATTATCGCGAAGTTTTTGATCCGGACACCATTTCTCCATGGCCACCATTTCTCCAAGAGGACCAGTATCAGCAAAATAACACGCGGGAGAGTGCGAGGCCAAGAAAGGTACAGACTTTGGGGTTCATACTCTCCGGCAATCATATCGATTTGAGAAAAGATAGAATCGCGATGTTTGGATGTGGGCTTTTCGATCACACCTGTCGTTGGTTTACTCTCATCCGATACAAAGAATGTACGAACAGCCTTGGAAAATACATCTTGGAATTCTCACAAAAATACGGCCAAGGAAACGAGGGGAAGAAAGAGATATTCCCAGGCTTACGTCAGGGGCGCAATTTTGTTCACCCTGGCATTCCCGTGAATCCACCACTGTGCATGCTATCACGCAGGCAATTCGTATCACGGGGTTCAAGTCGGAGAATAAGCTGAAGCGGTGCCCGGATTCCGATCGATCCGTACGCAAAAATCAAACTCATCATTGTCTTCACTGCAGTATCGAAGAACTTGATTTCCTGCCATTTCCAAGCCCCGGTCCTCCTGAAACGAAGCTCCCCAGAGCTCAACATATGTCATTTCTGTCCTGCAAAAAGAATCGGTGCTTTTTCGTGTTCACGTCCCAACCGATTTCGTGTCGATGTTTACATTCCAGGTGATCCGAGATTTAGTGACAGCTTTTCCGCACGATACTACACAAGAGAATTTCGAAATTCCTGAAGGTCGCCTGGTAGCCGATTCGCACCGCTGCCGCGTGCCTACTGGCGGTTCAGCTCAGAATTTAGTGGTGTTTGCGCCGTTCGCTTGATCGTTTTTGGTGAAATTTTGTGACATAGTCTACCCAGAAACGCATTCCGGGCGATGATTCTTCCCGGCAAATGCTCGTGACCGGGAAGTGGAACTTACCAGTAACTTCAGAGGGCGCTCTCTACTGTATAAAGTGAGTAATCGCCATGGAAAACAACTTCCTATAGGAAACCGGCTGTTGGCGCAAAACTGTGATTTTTCGAACTTTTGTGGTCATTTTGCAAAAAATCCCAGCTTGAATCGCCCTTCCTAGCTGCGAAGAAGTATCTAACCATGGGACATCTATCGAGCTGCGTATGAGGCGTCACAAAATTCAATTTATTCAACTTCAGTATTTAGCCGAGCAGGCTTTACCATGGTATGCATTGCTCAAAAAACTCGCAGCGGGATGCTGCGGAGTTCATACAAAGCCGAGTAATCGAATTCAAGTAATTAATAGAATTTTGTGTGCGAGCCGATAAATTAGATCTTCTTGACTGCGGCGGGTATTGACTGTCGTGTCATTTAGAATGCTCCTCATGTCATTTCTGAAGCTCGAAATTCTTTATCAAGTTTAGCGACTCGTTGGGCTAACAGCAAGTTGGAGGTTTGTTGTATGATGGTTCGTCGGAGAAGTAGCCGCGGTTCGTTGCATCAGCCTCTGATTTACGACTTTCCAACGGTGATCCCAACATCGGCCCTCCATTTAGTCGGGTTGAATTTGACAGACTCCAGCAAAGATCCAGAGATCCTGACATTTAGCTCAGCGCACCCGCACGGGATCGATTTCCGAATTGAGGATTGGCGGCTGTATGAATCGAATGTGGCTCGAGACTTCCGATCGAAGATATTCTGTTTGAGCTACTTGAACTGAATACCGTCATATTCTTATGAAAATTTTCCTACTGAAGCTTTCTGAAGGCCAGGGGAAAGCATATTTATAGAGAATATGACAGGAGCGGTCCATGAGTTTACAGTCTCGAAGCGATTCGTGACAGCAACTGCGTAGAATATTCACGCTTCCCTCTTGCTCACCGTCTACAGAACGACGAATGCGCGCGACTCTGTTCCCGCAAAAGGAATGCCAGAGAGATATTGAAAAACTGTGAATGGAACATCTCGAGCAGTGAAAGGGGATCCTCATTTCAGATGAGTGCCCCACAAACTCCAACAACGCCGGCCGGTAACCTGGTGCCAAACGGTCAAGTTACGCCAGCAACTCCAAGTTCAGCGTCAGGGCCGTTTGGTGGCTCAGCTGCACAATCAGCCGCTCCATCTCCGGCTTTACCGGCGCCATCGTCGATGTTGGACCCTATTGCTCAAATGAATACCTACAAATCCTACGTTAGCCTTCTAGTGGACCCTTCTGCGAGTGAGTGTTTGCTTCCGAGTTCTGAGTGAATTATCATTCTCTACTGTGTCGTTATCGTTCCAAGTATAATTGATTTATTTCGATTTCCAGAGGATGACTCCAAACAGAAGGCGGCACAGGAACTCAGTGAGGACTTTGAGGTAACAAATCCACAAATCTCATACAAACTCGATTCTTCGAAGCGACCGTCATTGGAAATCGCATGAGTCTTGCTAGACATTATTTATTCCAATCTACTGCTCTTTCCAGACGATATGCTCTTCGCCTCATTATGCCCAGTTCCTTCAACACTCGATGCCGATTTTTCTACGAGTTCTCGAGGAGGGCGAGCCTCAATACATCGCAGAGCATTCAATGCAGATCACTCGGAAACTCATCCTGGAAATACTTCATCGGCTACCCACGAACGAGTGTCTGAAGAGCCACGTGAAAGCCATACTGAGCGTCATGTTCAAACTTCTCGAAGTTGAGAACGAAGACAACGTACTCGTTTGCCTTCGGATAATCATAGAATTGCACAAACAGTTTAGACCACCGTTCAACGCAGAGATCTCGAAGTTACTCGGGTTCGTCAAGAACATCTACCGGGAGCTTCCCAATCAGTTGGAGAAGATTTTCGAGCCTCGGGAAGGTGCTATCAGAGTTCAGGACATCACCGAAGTGTCTATGGACACTCTGCTCAACGAGACGTTCACCACCACCGTGGTTCAAGTCGGACTGGGAGATGGTGAGTTGAAAACGTCACTTAGCCGGAGCTGAAAACTCTCATTTTCCACGGCATCTTCACTTGAATATTCTCCCTTTGCAGAACTTGACTTCAAATTCAATAATGATGTTTTTCCTCTCTCTCTCTCCCCGCAGGTCCATACGCATCGGTGAACATCATCCCAAAGGCAGTCCTCTCGCTTAAGGTTCTCGCGGAACTACCCATCATCGTTGTACTGATGTACCAGCTCTACAAACAGAACGTTCACCGCGACGTCGCGGAGTTCATTCCGCTCATTCTGGACACGATCGTCCTGCAACCGTCGGAAGAACTACGCGGTCATAAGGATTTCAACAAGGAAGTTTTCGTGGATTTCATGGCGGCTCAGATAAAGACTCTGAGTTTTCTCGCCTACATAGTGAAAATATACCAGGACGTTGTGAACGCTAATGCAACCCAGCTGGCCGACGGTATGCTCGCACTTCTCACGTCTTGTCCGCCGGAAGTCGCGCACCTTCGGAAAGAACTTTTGATAGCTGCGCGTCACATTCTGGCGACAGAGCTGCGCGGGAGGTTCGTTGGGAGTATCGACAAACTCTTCGACGAAAATATTCTCCTCGGGAATGGATGGACGGCGAACGAAAGTCTTCGTCCATTAGCCTATTCCACCCTGGCCGATCTTGTACACCATGTGCGTCAGAATCTCCCCCTCAAGCATTTGAGTGCAGCGGTTTCTGTGTTTTCTAAGAACGTCCACGATGACAGCCTGCCGATATCCATGCAGACCATGTCATGTAAACTTCTGCTCAACCTGGTCGAGCCTATCAGGGGCAAATCCCAGATGGATGCGGAAGGGCAAAATCAGGAACAAACAATGATCCAGGGTCGGGAGCTCATCACGCGTCTGCTGCAGGTTTTTGAAATGAAGTTCCGCACAATATCTCGCGTCCAGCTGCCCGCCCTCGTCAAAGCAAGCAAACAGTTCGCTGAAGAGAACGCATTAGCGAAGGCCGAAGTTGCGGCAAATGCGAAAGGTATCGAACCGAACACACCTGCAGTTGCTCAGAAATGCGAAACACCTATAAAAACGGAGCCGTCAACGAGTTCTGCTGTCATGAAAGCTGACGGACAATCTGCTCCGAAAGTCGACACTCCACTTCCTAATCCTCCGTCACAAACGAACTGTTTAGCCGAGCTCCGCAATGGGACATCAACACCACAATACAATGTTGTGGACTGCCGGACACTGATCAAGACCCTAGTCTGTGGGGTGAAAACGATCACTTGGGGAATATCCGCATGTAAAACTGCGCCGGCAGGAGCCGATGACAAGATGTTCCAAACGAAAGAGACAGTCATCTATACCCGATTGGTGAAATACGCTCTTCTCACTCTTGACATTTACACCTTGCCTTTGCAAGTTTCAACGGGCAGCAATGCCCTCGGTCTGCAGGGTATCGCGCCCTCCGTACGCTCAGCGCATTTGGCTGCCACCACAGCTGCGTTGCAACCCCAGAAAGCCAAAGAAGAGAAAGAGGTGAGTCCTGATCTGTCCGTGGACCAACTGCAAGGAGGGAAGCCATTGTTGACATTTTGCATACATGCTTCATACAAAACCGATACATGTAGGTTTTTTAGCGACAGTTCTTGACCCTCTGTGATTCCAGGTGCTTGATCACTTCGGTGGAGTTTTCACGATGATGACTCCGGCGATGTTCCGTGCAGTGTTCACCGCGACCATTGACTATGTTGTTGAACGCTTGAATAAGAATCCGCTGCTTCAAACGGTCGCCAACTATCTTCTAGCGAATCGAACGACGTCATCGATTTTCGCCACCATCCTCGTCGAATATTTACTCGATAGAATGGACGAAATGGGCTGTGAGTTCTTCGTCCAAGTTAATCGACATCGATTCTCCAAGTAACATTCATATGAAAAAAAGAGCAGTCATTCCATCGCGTTCGAACACTTGTTCTTTTGTTTTGCAGCAAACGCGGAGATGTCTGGGCTATATCTCAAACTTTTCAAGTTGGTCTTCGGATCCGTTTCGCTGTTCCCCACAGAAAACGAACAAATGCTGAAGCCACATCTTCACAAGATCGTGAATCGATCCATGCAGCTGGCACTGAGTGCCAAGGATCCGTACAACTATTTCCTGCTGCTCAGAGCGCTCTTTCGATCGATAGGTGGAGGTTCCCACGACCTCCTCTACCACGAATTCCTTCCGCTCCTGCCGACCCTCCTTCAGGGTCTCAACCAATTGCAAAGCGGTCTCCATAAGCAGCATATGAAAGATCTTTTTGTGGAGCTGTGTCTCACTGTTCCCGTTCGACTTAGCGCTCTGCTGCCATTCCTTCCCATGCTGATGGATCCGCTAGTCTCAGCTCTCAACGGCAGTCAGACTTTGATCAGTCAGGGACTCCGAACTTTGGAACTCTGCGTTGACAACTTGCTGCCCGATTATCTTTACGAACACATTCAGCCCGTGAGGGCCGAGCTGATGCAAGCGCTTTGGAAAACACTCAGAAATCCCCAGGACAACGTTGCGCAGATAGCGTTTCGGGTACTCGGCAAGTTTGGAGGAGGCAATCGGAAAATGCTGGTCGAGCCACAAAAGCTCAAGTTCAGTGAGTACCCGCTTGACGGTCCGGCGATCGTCGTTCCGTTCGTCGACCACAAGCAGCCCATCTCGCTACCGATGAGCCGCCTGGTGGAAGCGTGCTACGAAACGATCCGAAGTTCCAACGACTGCTTCTATCGGAAGAAGAGCTGGGATCTCATTCAAGGTTACTTGATTGCCCACCTGACACCGTTGGAAAAAAGCATGTCGGTAGAGGCGTTCTTCCGGGACAACAGCTTCCAGCGAGGTCCTATCGCGCCTCCCAGCACTACTCTCTACATCTGCCAACATCAACTACACCGAAACACTCACAAAACAGCCATCAATGCAATGTTTTGCGCCACGAGCGTCAAAGACGTCCGACCTCATGTTTTCGCGTTCATGATTCATCTGGTGAAGCACTACACCATGGTGGCCGTGAGTCAGCAAGCAGGTCCATTCATGGCAACTCACAAGCAGGCTTTCCATGCTGGAAAGCTTGGCTCCCATATGGATCCCCTGGTTCTGGTCGACTCTATTGTCGACATCATGGGTCTCGAAGATAAGGATCTTTGCAAGGTAGGCCAACTGGCTGCAATTGTTATCATCGAAACATCGGCGCTGCTTTTGGGCTCTCGTGAACGAGCCTCATCGCTCCCGTTGATGGAATACCTTAGCGAACGTATCTCTTCGCTATGCTACGATCGAGCATGGTACGCAAAGAGCGGCGGCTGCATAGGAGTCAAGACTCTCATGGATCGGCTGCCCTTGATTTGGGCGTTCCAACATCAATTGCAACTTGTTAAAGCTCTTCTTTTTGTTATGATGGACCTTACGTATGAGGTCTCGAACGGCGCCGTAGACCAAGCCAAGTCCACGCTCGACAAGCTGTTGTTGCTGTGCGGCACTCCGTTGCCAGAGGGGACGTCCGACGAGCTGAGTGAAGCACAGAAGAAATCGTTCAACGACGTAACCACAGAGCTCGTACGCCAAATCACCTCTCCGAACACGTGCGTGCGACAGCAGGCCATGGACAGCCTCCGAGTGCTGAGCGACGTGACGGGCAAAACCATCACCGAAATCATGGAACCGCATAAAGACGCTCTGAAGGAGATTCTCCCTCCGAAGAAACACACCCTCAAACACCAACCGGTCAATGTTCAGATCGGACTCATGGAAGGAAACACTTTCTGTACTGCGCTCCAACCCCGCCTGTTCAGCTTAGACCTCGAGCAGCCCGAACACAGGTTGTTCATTCAAGAACTTCTTGCCATCTGTGATAACGAGGACCAGGTTTTGATGAAGAACGCGTGTTACAAAAATTCGCAAAATCTACTCGGAGCCTTGCGGAAAGCTGCTCTGAACTGTCTGGCCACATTACACTACATCGACAATGAGCCACACCGAGAGAAAGTGTTCACCGTTTTGTACAAAGTTCTCAATTCGGCGGATCCCGATCTCCAGGAGGCTGCCTTCCATTGCATGAAGAAATTTATTAGCGGCAACGGAATCAAGACCGAAACGGTGCACAAACACATCCGAGGCCTTCTGATTCATCTTGGCGACTACAGGCATCTCAACCTCAATGTCATCCAACGTTTGAGCTACCTCACGCTACTTTTCCCGCACACATTCAACGAAAAGCTCTGCGAACAACTTCGGCAGCTCTTGCGTCGATGGTTTGAGGTGTGCATCCAGAACAAGAGTCAAGGGAAGCCTATGGCCGTAGAACTTAAGCAATGCATCGCAATCATTGAGATTTTCCACCAAATTCCTGCTGCTAGCGATGCTCTTGTCGAGTCGCTGGTGTCGACCATTCTGTCTCACGAGAAGTTATTGCTCATCGAGGCGGCCTCTCCGCTCCATGAGCCATTGGCAAAGTTTCTCCGAATCCATCCCGCGAAAACCATCGAAGTCCTCATGTCGGATGTCGCTGTTCAAAACCATCAATACATCAGATACCTTGAGTATTTGCTCAAAGGCGAAAAAGGACAGAAGTTCCGACAGGTCCTGCTTGAAAACCCGCTGGTCATCGGGCGACTTCTCGCTGTCAGTTTGACACCAACGGGTAAAGCGGCCATTGCCGCAGCCTTCCCGAACTTCGACATGAATTCGATCCCTCAGCTGACCAATGCGAACGCGCGCTACGAATTAGAATATCTTGGCATCCGCGCTATCGGCCTCCTCATCAAGTTTGAGGATCAAACAGATTTCCTCCTGAAAAATCCACTCATTGTCGCTATGCTGCGAGAGATTTGGATCTCGGACGAGTTTCAGCAGAGGCACACGCAGAGCTGCGTAGAGATTTCCGACGCGGCCCACTGGCGAACCCCGAAACTCATTGTGAAGTCGTTACTTCACTACTGTAAGCAGAACATCGAAGACGTTGAGCTGCTGTTCCAGCTTTTGAGAGCGTTCGTCAATCGATTCATTGCCGACTTCAAGTTTCTGAAGGACTTCATCGACAACGTTGTCGTCGTTCAGTATACGGTCCAGTGGAAGAGAGAAGCGTTTTTCAAGTTCGTCACGCTCGCCGAGGAAGCGGAAAGTTTTCCCCAGGAACTCATTGCCAAGGTGCTCCAGCATATCATCATACCGGCGTTCACGGACTCGTTTGAAAAAGGGAACGGAACCGAGCTGATCGGGAGTGAGCCGACTCCAGATCAGGACCTCGACGAGAACGTAATCTCTGTTTTCATCTTGAGAGTGATCGACAACCCACGGATAACCTTGGATTCGGTGCGTATTGGGTCAACTTATGTGATGACAGGTCTCGCAGCCGC
The DNA here is from genome assembly GCA_021527715.1 of Neoseiulus cucumeris. Classification (NCBI taxonomy): domain Eukaryota; kingdom Metazoa; phylum Arthropoda; class Arachnida; order Mesostigmata; family Phytoseiidae; genus Neoseiulus; species Neoseiulus cucumeris. The sequence goes on from JAJSRV010000028.1 coordinate 54,462, forward strand.
TCGAGCTTTTCAAGGGCGAATCCTTGCAGGAGAGCGATACTCCTCGATATCTAACAAGGGATCATCAATATTTCAGGTCCGAATACTGCTTCTTCAACTTTCGTGTCTTTTCGTTGATCAAGCTTCACCACACATCCACGACGCCGAGAACAAACGGCAAGGAATCAAGTTGCGTCGACTCATGACATACGCGTGGCCCTGCCTCCTGCCGAAGAACTCAGTTGATCCCGCGACGAAGTATCACGGACACCTCTTGCTCGCGCACATCATCGCCAAGTTCGCGATTCACAAAAAGATCGTGCTGCAAGTATTCCACAGTCTCCTCAAGGCCCACGCAGTTGAGGCTCGTACGGTGGTCAGACAAGCCTTGGAAATTCTGACACCTGCGATGCCCGCCCGTATGGAGGACGGGAACCAAATGCTCACGCATTGGACCAAGAAGATCATCATCGAAGAAGGCCATACTCTAGCCCAGCTGGTGCATATGTTGCAGCTCATGTGCAGACACCATCATATATATTATCCGGTCAGGCATCACCTGATCTCACACATTGTGAGCTCTGTGCAACGACTTGGTTTCACTGCCAATGCGCAGATTGAGCACAAGAAACTTAGCGTGGATTTAGCCGAAGTAGTCATCAAATGGGAGCTTGAGAGAATCCGAGAAGAGCAGGACGGTGTCACGGGTGAGGCGGGAGACAGCGAACAACAAGCCAACCTGAAACCCCTCGAGAAAGTTCACACGGATGCGATCGTGAATTTCCTACTCAGGATGGCGTGCCAGGTAATCGTCGAGATCCCAGAGAAACATTCGAATATTCGAATTTCATAATGGAGACACCGAATTCAAAAATAAACTCTTTCTCCAGGTTGGCGACAACGTAGCCGCAGTCTCGGCTAACGCAGCAAGTGCGGCGGGAGTAGCTCTGATGAATGCTGCCAATCCAGCAAGTGACGCTCTCTCGAGACGTTGCGTAACTTTATTGAAAACGGCGTTCAGGCCCGAGCTGTGGGCGGACGCCGAGTTGAAACTCAATTGGTTTGAAAAGCTTCTCGTGACCGTCGAGTCTGTTTCTCAACCGAATTTCCAAAACATCTGTACTGCGATCGACTTGCTCGCATTCCTCCTAACCATCCTGCGAAAAGAATCAATTCTCGCGGCCTTCAAACCTCTCCAGCGCGGAATTGCCTCGTGCATGACCAGCTCGAATTCGAAGGTAAGCCTTGATCGACAGTTTCGGTGACAAGTTTCTGTGTGACAAACAAAGCGATCGATCCGAGAATCAGTAAGCATTCCGCTTCATTCGGAAGATGGGAAAAATGCATTTCGGGTAATTCTTGCAGGTGCTGCGTTCAGTGCATTCCTTGCTATCTCGTCTGATGGGGATTTTCCCAGCGGAGGCAACCTCCCCGAAATACGAAGAATTGGAATATCTCTACTCTCAAATCTTCAAAGTTGTATCGGACGGTCTCACGAATTACGACAAGTAAGTTTGTTGAGTCGAACTCATCTGTCCCCAGCGCTGCTTCATCTTCCTCACAATTGCTGGTCTTCTTGGGTCAGTCCCCCTGAGGTCTAGCAGGACAACTCCCCATTTGCACTCAATGGCAGAGTTTTTCTCGAGTGGGTGAAAAATTGACGAAAAGAAGGTTATTCGGGAAGAAATTGAATCGTCTCAGTCATGACATAGTTCCCGTTCGGGGCATTCGGAGCCGTGTTTCCTGTTTCTTTAGTCTCATTATCAATCGAACTCTACCTTTCGCAGGAAAGTTACGGCAAGGTTAAAGAAAAAATCAACGTAATTTGACTGATTCCAATTTCAAAACACTTCTAGACAATTCCCGACAGTGATTTGAAGAAAAAGCTTCAACGTGCATAGCTTATTCACCGTTCTCAATCGTTATTTCAGAGTGAGCATGGCCAATCCATCTCAACTATTTGGAACGCTCATGATTCTGAAGGCTGCATGCGTCAACAACCCATGCTATATCGATCGGCTCATCACACCTTTCATGAAAACTCTCTCCAAGATGCAGCGTGAGCACATAGCAGGTGCTAATGACCTCAATCCGAATCCTATGGGGCCTGAACTGATGATCTTGAGTTTGGATTTGGTCAAGAATCGAGTTGGAGTTATGGGTCCGGACATGCGCAAGACATTCATTGGCCAGATCCTCGTCCAGCTAATCGAGAAAAGCCCAGAACCCAAAGTTCTAAGAGCGATTACAAAAATGGTTGAAGATTGGGTACGCAGCAAGAGTCCCTTCGCCGTCAATCAAACTCCGAGTCTACGTGAGAAATCCATTCTATTGGCAAAGCTCATGAACTACGTTGAGAAGAGATTCCCTGACGAGCTTGAACTCCAAGCGCAGTTCCTGGAACTCGTCAACTTCGTGTTCCGCGATCCAACTCTCAAAAACTCGGAGCTCTCCTCAAAACTCGAACCAGCCTTCATGGCCGGTCTGCGTTGCGTGCAACCTCACATCCGGGCGAAATTCTTCGAAATCTACGACCAGTCGATAAAGAAGAGACTCTACGATCGCCTTGTCTACATAACCTGTTTCCAGAATTGGGAAACGATGGGGGCCCACTTCTGGATAAAACAATGCGTCGAACTCGTGTTGGTGACCGCGTCCATGGATCATCATCTCGAAGCTCCCTCAGGGAGTCCCCTGGTTCCGGCTTTCACGAGCGTAGCGGCCCAAGCCGACCAAAACCAGCGGGCGCCGTTTTCTTTCGCAAAATCCGAACCTGCGGATATCGGCGATTATCTATCAGAAGACATACTTGACTTCGATTTGAATCACCTGAAGGCTGCGGAAAGTGCTCCGTCCACGCCGACTGCGGCGAACATATCAAAAAGCTTCAATGATCTCATCAGTCGACAGGTGAAGTTCGTCGACGTTTTCTGTAAGAGGGTCAAAGTAGAGTCTGTGCTTTCCGCCGTAATCCAGCTCTGTCACCACGACACGACACTGGCACAGCATCTCTGGATTCAGATGTTCCCGAAATTGTGGAAAATCCTCGGAGAAAAACAGCAGACCTCGCTGGGGGTCGATCTCGCGGCTTTCGTTTGTTCGGGCATCCACCAGACGCAGAAAGATTGCCATCCGAATGCAATTGGAACGTTTTGCGAAGCGTTCTCGCACTGTCCCAATGTACAACTGAAGCCCACAATTGTCAAATACACCGGCAAATCTCACAACATGTGGTACTGGTCAACACTGCAACTAGAACACATCGTTGCCACGGCGGACAGGACGCCGAAACGGCCAGTTACCACTGCTAATGTGACCCAACAACAGCAGCAGCAGCAGGCTCAGCAGCAACCCGGACAGCAGCTGCAAGTGGCGCAGCAAACGCAGCCGATGGACTGGTCCGATGCAGACCAGCCGACCGCCGCGACTCCTCCTCAACTCACTCTCTACCAGGAAGCACTCGACTGTCTTTCAGAAATGTACAGTCTGTTGCGCGAAGACGATCTGTTCGCCGGGTTGTGGCAGAAGAGAGCTACGTTCTCTGACACGATCACGGGCGTCACGTACGAACAGCACGGAATGTTCGAGCAAGCTCAGGCAGCCTATGAATCGGCCATGTCGAAAGCCAAAATCGAATACGCACAGAATGCCGCGCCGGCCGCGGTCCAAAGCGAGTTCCGGCTTTGGGAGGAACACTGGATTCGGTGTACAAAAGAACTCAATCAATGGGAAGTACTTCTAGAATACGGTGGGAACAAAGCTGTACAGAACATGAATCTCGTTCTCGAAGCCGCTTGGAGAGTCCCCAATTGGGCTTTGATGAAAGAAGCGCTCGCGCAAGTTGAGCATAACTCGCCCAGAGAATATCTGTGGAAAGTAAATTTGTACAAAGGCTACGTTGCCATCTGTGACTCAACATTCAAGCTCGAAGGCCAGTCAACATCAATCGAGCGACTGGTAAGTGGATTATTTGCATTCGTTTTCCTCTTGCTTCTCACTCAGAAATTCACATCGGAGAGAAAGTCAAAGAAAACTAAGCCACTCATATTTTTCAGGTGGAAACAGTGGCTTCGTGCTGTATACGGGAATGGAGGAGACTCCCGCAAGTTGTTTCGAACACTCACATACCCATGTTGCAAGCATCGCAGCAGATTGTCGAACTTCAAGAGGCCGCACAGATCCACCAGACCCTCCAACCATCGTCGACGTCCTCAGTCGGACCCGGAGGCAAAAACATCATCTGTGATATGCGAGCTATTGTGAAAACGTGGAGGAAGCGGTTACCGGTCCTGAGTGACGATCTCTCGCATTGGAACGATATTTTCACCTGGAGACAGCGTCATTATCAAGCCATAGCCGACCATTTCCACAACCCGAGCAACCCGCCGCCCGCGGAAGGGGCCCAGGCCAATAGCAGCATGATCGGAGTGCACGCGTCCGCGTCGACAATAATCCATTTCGGGAAGATCGCTCGCAAACACGGACTCAGTACCGTTTGCCTCGACTCTTTGAACAAAATCCACACAATTCCTTCGGTGCCCATCGTCGATTGCTTCCAGAAGATCCTTCAGCAAGTTAAATGCTACCTGAACATGAGCGCGCGTTCAGGGAACCAGAGCGAATCGCAAGAAGGCCTTGAAGTGATAGAAAGCACCAACTTGAACTACTTTAGTAAAGAAATGATCGCCGATTTCTACGCTCTCAAAGGGATGTTCCTGTCCCAACTGGGTCGCTCGACCGATGCCAACAAAGCTTTTTCAGCAGCTGTGCAGCTGCAAGACACACTGAACAAAGGTAAGTGAGGCGAGAAGCAATCAGAGTTGGCCCCGATCGATTTTCTTCACTCAATGAATCATTTTTGAATCCATTCTTCGTTCCAGGATGGGCTTTGTGGGGTGAATATTTGGAAACAATGTTCACCAAGGAGCCGTTCGCCGAACGCAATATGCAATTGGGAGAATACGCGGTGACATGCTACTTGCACGCAGCTCGTACTTCGAATGAAGCTAAGACCCGGAAACACCTCGCTAAGTTGATCTGGCTACTCACATACGATAACGAGAAGTTCCAATTGAGCGAATGCGTGGACCAATACTTCAGCGGGGTGCTGCCGCAACTATGGCTTCCTTGGGTGCCGCAACTCTTGACGTGCCTCGTACGGCAAGAGGGAAAACAGCTCCTTAATCTGCTTACGACTGTTGCCAGAGTCTGTCCCCAAGCCGTGTATTTCCCCATTCGAACGCTGTACCTCACTCTGAAGGTCGAGCAACGGGAGCGCTTCAAAAGCACAGAAGCGGACAAGGCGAAGCAATGCAACGCGAACAACACCGGGAATAGCGCCAATGCCAACACCAACAATCCCAACAACAGCGGCGGCAGTAACGGCAACAACCCGAGCGCTGGCAGTCATGGTGCTCCGCAGGGAAGCAATGGACAGACGCAATCCGCAAACCAGTTGCGAGCAACACCGTCCATGTGGAGATGCTCGAAGATAATGCACATCCAACGAGACGTCCACCCAACTGTCTTGTCGAGTCTCGAAGGCATCGTGGACCAACTCGTGTGGTTCCGCGAGAACTGGTACGAAGAAGTTCTTCGTCAGTTGAAACAGGCCCTGACCAAATGCCTCGCCGTCGCGTTCGAGAATCGCATGCAAGTCAATGAGTCCATGGTGACTCCTCATACATTGAACTTCGTGAAGAAACTCGTCTCTACGTTCGGGGTAGGAATCGAGAACGTGGTCAGTGGCGGTGTTGCGGCCACCTACTCCAGTACAGCGAGCGAAAGTCTCGCGAAGAGAGTTCAGGCCACAGCTCAGGATCCAGTTTTTCAGCGGATGAAGATTCAGTTCACTGCTGATTTCGATTTCAACACCTCGCAGAACATGAGGCTGCACAACCTCATTCTCAAACTGAGAAAATGGATCAAGATTCTCGAGAACAAGACGAAACTACTGCCAAAAACCTCACTCATTGAGGAAAAGTGCCGTTTCATGTCAAACTTTTGTCATGTCACTGCTGAGGTCGCTCTGCCCGGTGAATTCCTCCTACCCCGAGGCAACCACTTCGTGAAAATTTCGAGGTTCATGCCCCGCGTTGATGTTGTACACAAGCACAACACTGCCGCTCGACGCCTCTTCATCCTCGGCCAGAACGGAAAAGTCTACCCGTATCTTGTTGTGAACGACGCGTGCCTTAGCGACGCGCGCCGTGAGGAACGCGTGCTGCAGCTCCTGAGAATGCTGAACCATCTGTTGGGCAAACAGAAAGAAACTGCGAGACGTGGTCTCAATTTCACGGTGCCCAAAGTCGTTGCAGTCAGTCCACAGATGCGACTTGTCGAAGACAACCCTTGCTCCTTGTCGTTGCTCGACATCTACAAACAGAAATGCCAGGCTCGAGGCGCGGAGCACGATGTGCCCATTGGAAAATACTACGATAAGTTGTCATCGGTTCAGGCACGTGGCAATCCCTCGAGCCACCAAGTCCTCAAAGACATTCTCAGAGATATTCAACAGACCCTAGTGCCCAAAACGCTTCTCAAAGAATGGGCAGAGAGCACTTATACAGATCCCACAGATTTCTGGACTTTCCGGAAGCAGTTCTCCATCCAGTTGGCTTTGTGTGGATTCATCGAGTTCGTTCTGCATTTGACCAGATTGTCTCCGGACATGATATACATCCACCAGGATAGCGGCTTTATCAACGCCGCCTACTATAAGTTCGACGTCAGCGACTCGTCGGGCGAACTTGACCAGAGTCGGCCGGTTCCCTTCCGTCTCACACCGAACATCGCCGAACTTGTCACTCCGATCGGTATTCAGGGTCCGATGTGCGCTTCTATGATCGCTGTGGCTCGCTGTTTCACCCAGACGGCCTTCACGGCTCTTCTCAAACCAATTCTCAGGGACGAAATGATCACTTGGCACAAGAAAAACCACGAAGATCACTGCTCCGCTTCGGAGGCGCCTCCGGACATGGAGGGTGAGAAACTCGTGTCGGCGGTCAACAAAGCGGTTCTTGCCATCACCGCCCGTTTAAATTGTGAGTTTTTTTCCGTGTTTTTTTTTCCGGGCAACATGGGATTCCCGCTCACTTGCTTCCAGAGATCGAACTGGAGGAAACGTTGCAGGGTTTCGAGACAGTCCTCCTTCGCTTTCTAACTCATCATCATGATCTTTTCAGTGTGTGTTCAAGGCTCGGCTCAAAGCGAGAAGGGCGAATCCAACAAAGTTCAGTCGTTGCTGGCCGCGGCGGCGAATGCCGAGAACCTTTGTCGAATGGATCCCGCCTGGCATCCGTGGTTGTAAATTCTGGCATAAGTGCATGAGTTTGTATCAACGTAACATAACCCTTGTTTTTGATCATTCACTGTATCATCTCTTGTACACTCAACCATTCATGGAATCTACCTATGTATCAGTAAACTGGAAGTATTCGTGAAAGTTTGTATATGATTCAGTTGAATGTATCCACGAGTTGAATCCTCTTGGAAGCACCGGATGACACCGGAGCCGGAAAGTGAAGGAACTTCAAAAAGAATAGAGAATCATGCTTGGACTGTGTCAATGATTTGTTACGAAGGCTGTCGAAGTTCATCAATACAACGTACAATACAATTGAGAAATCACTTTGAATGAGGTGTTTCACTCCCGTATAGCTTTTTACTGGAAAAATACAAAGACAGAGACCACGTACGTGTTCTCAGGATGCAGACTTGTATTTATGTTGCTGTCCCGAGAGACGACTATCCTTCCTGACCAGTGGACTTGCTAAACACCTTCAGCAGACTCTATCCTACCACCATGTACAATAAAACAAAAACCTTCAGGTACCGGACCTCGCCTCCTTGTACACACAACAATGAACTTGGAAAGATAGTTCTCAGGGCTCCCCTGAAGGACGACCGAGCATATGACGCTTTCGGAGTCGTCTCGATATTGATTAAATGAATACGGGATCAGGATCAATCCTTGCAATCAAACATTTGAAATGGATAGTGCTGTCAATGACGATTTCTTTCTGTCCTGAACATCGTGTTCCTGAAATTCCATCCCGCTAGGAAAGAGATATCGAAGGACTATTTTCGCTTCAAAATCCGGCGTCTCGTCTCCACTCTTGAAGTTGCATTCCATACTGGAGAGCTTCGGACTCTTGTGGAGCCGCGAGCGAAAGTTCTGTTAGCCGGCCCGCGTGAATCGCTTAATTTTCAAACTTGGCGCCTTTCGCGGGCTGCGTGTTCGTCTGCACCATCGACTGAAAACCTCCCTTTCGATGACAGGAAACTTCAAAACAACGGATCAGCGAGAGAATAGGCTCTTGGAAAATCGAGAAACCCGTTCGCGGTTTGGAGAAGAGCTTCATCGGCAAAGCAGCTCTGACAGTGAGGAGACAGATATGGACAGTGATCCGATCCGAGGTGATCCAATCGTGGACATAATCGACGATCAGTGGCGCACCGATGTTCTGCCCGATGGCGAAATCAGGGTTCCGGTTGAAGAGCTTCCGGACCCCGAACCGGACAACGGGAACCCTCTCGAGACGCTGAAGGAACAAGAAATGAAGTGGAATGATTTCGCCCTCAACCGCCTGCAACCTCAGAACGAGGGTTCTCCGTGAGATGTGACCGCGGGATTCCGTGTTGAAATGTTGTAAATAAAACTTACTTCGACTGTTCCTCGGAAACATTTTCATTCCTCGGCTGAGATTCGGCTCTCGGTGAACACAAATCCCGTGATTCTGTATCGAGTTCACAATAATGGAGCGATAGAGTCCTAGCCGCTGACATCCCCTGCGTGGTGAATCCGTTCAAAAGTTGGCGCGGTTTTGTTGTCGTTAACAGACGCAGAAAATGTTTTCCTTGTTTGTCTACCATTTACGCTCACAGTCAAGTGAAGAGAGGAACTTCTCCGTTCATTTTTAGCAACATTCAAGCTTCAAAAGTGGTTTGGTGTCGTTTGGGTTCTCCGAGCAGATGGCGGACCCTATAACAACTTTGAAAATCCTCATAATTGGTGAAGCAGATGTCGGCAAAAGTTGGTAAGTTTGCGGAGAGATATCGCCACATCAAGAGCGGGAGTCTTCATCGTTGTCAACATGCGCTAAAAATTGAGCTCTGTTTTGTGGGAAATTGTGAAGAAAAGGAGAGTTATCTCACTAAACGCCATAGATTGAACTGAGCATGTTTCGTGAACCCGCGATATTTGCGTTCCACCCGATCGCTAGTTGTTGAGTCAGTGAAAAGTTTAGATTCCCGAGTTGATACATCTACAAATGCCTCTACACCTCCCTCTTGTCTCCAAAAAGCGGCATGGGCAAGGTTTCTCTCGCCGGATCAATGGCTGGTCCTCCAAGTTTCATGAGCTCAAGAGCCGCTGTCATGACGCAACACGGAGAAGTGTCAATGAGTCATTAGTTGCTAGTTGCAACGCACTTCTTCCACCAACTCGGAATTATTAGTCTGATCGCACCATCGATTCCAATTCACTCCCCTGGCGTTTACTGCGATTCCATCTATTCCATTTTACCGCCGCCAGTTGTCGCTGTCACCCGTCGGAGGGATATTTCTTTCGTAACATTTCGGAGCTTGACGACTCCAGGATGATGGGAGACCGTGCATGACTATCCTATTTCGCGAAAAGGAGGCATCTAGATTCTAGAAGAGCGTGGTTGGTCGAAGAATTGCGTGCGCTCGTCTCTCACGGCACCCGAGCTGAATCTTGAGCCTCCAGTTTCCTCATTGACGTTTTTGTTCTTCCTTCCAGCCTTTTGCTTAGATTCGTTGAAAATGTTTTTGATAGCGAGCTCACGTCAACTATTGGTTTCGATCACAAATCAAAGGTCATCACCGTCTTCGACACCAAGGTGAAACTGAGTCTCTGGGACACCGCAGGATCAGAACGTTTTCGGACATTAACTGCCAGCTATTACCGCGCAGCCCAAGGCGCTATCTTAGGTGAGTTGAAATCTGTCATCCAGCTGCGTCCATTCCTGTGTTGTATTCCTCGTTCGGAATAGGCCGGTGCAGCTATGAGCCTGACTCAAAAATACTCTTCATTGCTTTGCAGTGTATGATGTGACCAGTCGACAATCCTTCGAGAAGTTGGACTCATGGCTGGTGGAGCTGGAAACTTATGCCACGCACCAAAACATTGTCAAAATGCTTGTAGGGAACAAAGTTGACAAACACGAGGATCGGCAAGTTACGAAACAGGAAGGAATCAATTATGCACGGAGGCACCAAATGCTTTTCGTTGAAGCTTCGGCGCGAACTTCTGAAAATGTCACCGGATGCTTCGAGGAACTTGTCGCGAAGGTCAGTTTTGCCATAAGTTTCGATCGTGGGCGTAGTACATATACAGCTCGATGTGGGATCTGTCCAGTGGTCTATCAACACTGAATGCTCGGATTCTTCTTCCAGATTCTGCACACGCCCAGTCTGTGGGCAAAGAAACCTGAAGGAGATAACATCACTCTCACAGATCCTCCTGACAGCTTGACGGACGGGTCCATGTGTGGATATTGTTAAGATGGCTGATGGGGTAGCACGTGTTATGAGCTTTTGGACTGTGAAAGAATCTTTATCCGAGGAGGCGATTTTTTAACCTCAAAGAAGCTTCGAACATGAGAATCCTTGACATGCCGACGAGGTGACAAGCAGAGAAATGAGACTTCCAATACAAAAGCTATCAGATCCTGAGCCATAGAACGGAGATTACTCTCGAAAATCTGGAAGAGCAAGAGGTGAACAGGAGTACCTAATTTCGGTCTCAAATTTTTGCGAAATCCCAACGAGGACTCTCCGTGAAATGTAGCTGGAGGATTGCGTATAACGATGTTTGTAAATAAAACTTCTTCGGACTATGTTTCATTAGAATATTTCGATTCTTCGAAGGCGTTTGAGCAGCTTTCCTTTGAGTACTGATGGATGAATGGTATCCCGAGCTCACGGCGGCCCCCTTCGAGTGTGGTGGTTTTAAGATTTGACGCCGTCCAAGAAGGAGTTAGCTCTGTTTTGCGAGAACTGGAAACTGAATTTTTTTGTTTTGGGCCAGAGGGGAGCCTCTAAATGATTCGTTAGGCCGTCCCTGAATGTGAGTGTGAAGCACTCAGCTCTAACTCTTTGTTCATTCGCTGTTCAGGTTTCGAAAGCGTACGTTCGCGGAATTCCGGGGACTATAAAACGGATCATAGAATTCCTTCGCGACAGAGGTTTACGGCTATCTGCCCCCCGCCTGCGTTTTCATTGTAAATCAAGAGCGACCGCGGAATCGAGCATTTCTTCCGCATCCCTACATAGAGACGAGGCAATAGGAAATAAACTATCAAACGCGGCTACTTTTTTAATTCGAAAAACCGCGACATTTCAGTCTATTCCGAATGCGAGCTGTCTGGCTCGCGGTGAGCGGACTTGCGAAAAGAGCGGGCCCGTCTCGGTCTCTTGAGTTGTGTTGTCTGCTTCCGTTTCTGCTCAGCTCTGTCGGTGGCTTCCTGCGAAAGACATTGAATCGAGTTGACGAAGTTGATCAGAAAATTCATCAAATCACCGGACAGATTGCTATCAAAGAAATCCGAATTTTCCACAAAATAGGATCCAGTCACCACAGGAAAGTTGGCTCACCGTTTTGAAACCTTCTTTGGTGATGTTGAATTTGACAGGATCCTTCTCGGGCGACAAAATCCTTTCTCGTCGCAGAAGCGACTCGGTTTTTCCAACGTGTGAACGTTACGCTGAACGAGGTACGTTGAAGTCACTTTGAGCCTTTCGTTCTAAGTACCCCGAAGAGATCGCGGCGAGAGTTTCACGTAGCTCCCAGGATCCCGTGAGGGCTTCTTGGGTTTGAAGGACCTTCCAATCTTCGGCGATCATCAGAACTTTTCAATTTTCGCACACAACTTGATTACTGATTCGAATTCGAACCGCGCGAAAGAACCGAGAGAGGCGGACAAGGGGGTTATCGAGCAACATGTTGTTTTTCGAAAAACGATTCCTAATCGCCGTGGATTCGTTTATGCTTCACGAGGTTGCCCGACTGAATAAAGCGTTTCTGGCATACATCGCAAACGTAAGGTTTCTCGCCGGTGTGGATGCGCTTGTGTCGATTGAGAGCTCCGCTAGCGGAAAACTTCATTGGACATTCTGGACAACAATATGGTTTCTCACCGGTGTGGATCCGCTTGTGACTCGAGAGATCTCTGTGAAAGGTGAATCGTTTCCCACATTCATCGCACGCGTAAGGTTTCTCGCCAGTGTGGGTTCGTTTGTGGTTCCCGAGATCGGCAGACCTGGAGAAACACAGGTCACACTCGTCGCAAGCATAAGGTTTCTCACCGGTGTGAGCGCGCATGTGCAGGACAAGACTGCTTTTCTGGCCAAACTTCGCAGGGCATTCATCACAGGAGTGGGGTTTCTCACCGGTGTGGACGCGCTTGTGTTCCGAGAGGTTGCTGGAGGTGTAAAATCGTTTGTCGCATTCATCGCAAACGTAATCTTTCTCGCCACGGTGGATTCGTAAATGCACCTTGAGATTCCCATTGTGGGCGAAGCTCACGGGACATTCAGGACAACTGTAGGGTTTCAAACCGGTGTGTAGTTTCATATGTGCTGAGCGAGTGGACGAGCTCACGAAAGTTTTGTCGCATTGATTACAAGCGAAAGGTCTCAAGCGAGAGGTGTGGATTTTTCGGTGTCTCGCGAGTAGAGAGTTTGAGCTGAAATGTTTGCCGCATTCCGAGCAACCGTGAGGCTTCTCGCTGCTGTGACATACCTTGTGTCTCACAAGATTGGAAATGTTGTTGAAACTTTCGTTGCATTCGTCGCAAGTATAAGGTTTCTCCCCGGTGTGGGTGCGCATATGCTGTGTGAGAGCCGACTTCGTGTTAAACTTCGCGGGACATTCACGACACAGATGCGGTTTGTAACCAGTGTGTAATCGCTTGTGAATTCCGAGGTAGCCGGCGGAAGAGAACCGCTTATCGCACACGTCGCAGGCAAAAGGCTTCTCGCCGGTGTGGGTTCGCTTGTGTCTTGCGCGATCGTCGAAAGTGTAAAACTTCTTGTCGCACTCATCGCAAGCATATGGTCTCTCTCCAGTATGACTTCGCATGTGGACTGTGAGATTTGACTTCTGGGTGAAACTTCGAGGGCATTGCGAGCAAGAGTATGGTTTCTCACCGGTGTGAGTTCGCTTGTGGCTTAGACGATCGCCGGAAGTGGAAAACCGTTTAGGGCATTCATTGCACGCGTAAGGTTTCTCGCCAGTGTGGGTTCGGATGTGAGAAGTCAAGGCTCCACTCGCAGCAAACTTCGCGGGACATTCGGAGCAGGAGAAAGGTTTTTCACCGGTGTGAGTTCGCAAGTGAACTGCCAGCGTGCTGGAACAGGCGAACTTTCGGTCGCATTCGTCGCAGGCGTAAGGCTTCTCACCGGTATGGATGCGCTTGTGTTGGAGGAGTTGTGCCTTACTGACGAATTCCGCAGAACATTTCACGCAAGGAAAGGGTTTGACGCCTGTGTGGATTCGCTTGTGAGTAGAGAGATCGCCAGAACGGGCGAAGCTTTTGTTGCAATCGTCACACGAGTAGGGTTTCTCACCGGTGTGAGAGCGCAAGTGGACAGCGAGAGTTTGACTTGAGGGGAACTTCTTGGAACATTCGGAGCAAGGAAATGGTTTCTCACCGCTGTGGCTTCGCTTGTGTATGACCAGATAGCCGGACGAAGAGAAACTCTTGTCGCATTCATCGCAGGCGTGAGGCTTTCCGTCGGTGTGCACACGTAGATGAACTAGTAAATCACCATTCCTCGCGAAAGTTGCAGAACATTTCGAGCAATCGAAATTCTTTCCTTTGTTGTGACTTCGTTTGTGACTTCCGAGCGCGGCTCCTCCCGAAAAACTTTTACCACACTCATCACATGTGTGCCGTTTCTTCGCCATCGTCGATTGGACCTCCGAACCACCAGAATTGAGGCGTTCGAAAACTCTGCTGCTCTGATCGGAAGTTCAGATCGCCCGCATATTCTGCCAACCTGTTGCGTCCTGATTCACGGATGATAGCGTCTGCCAAGGGATGGTGCTCACAGTCCTCTTAATAGCGACTAAATGAACGCGCTGATTCGTGGGAAAGGACGAAATGAGCGCGCCAAGTCCAAACTTTTGAAGTTTGTTGATGCCGGAGATGGTTCAGAAATCGACGGGGGTGCGAAGGCATGAGCTACGGCAACCTGAACACGAATTCGAAATGCATTCAGTTCGAAAAGCGGCTGTGTCTCGATGAGTTAGCTCACAACTCACAAGAGACTGGGAGAGTGGTAGAGCATACCCTCGCTCCATCTCGACTCATGGGGCGAGCTGAACCAGTACCTATGGGATTCCTCTGCTTTGGTTTGAAGAAGTACGCATTCGGCGTCTGCTTAGCTGAGACACTCGAAGTCAGTGGGTCGGGGGCGGCTGCGAGTTTCCGTGGGGTTGTAGTGCCTAGTCAGGTTGGCGCCTCATTATAGGCGATCGGGTCCGTCTGTAAACCCTTCTAACAATAAGTCTAACTGTTTTCTCTTGATTCTCTCCTAGCGCGGAACTACAATTTCTCAGCTTGAAGGTCGGAAGGGGATTCTGACGACCCGATTCCAGGTAGAGTAAAATGACGCACGACAACTCGGCCTCCGTTTCCGGGATAGATAAGTTCATGATGAATTGGAAGTTCCGCGTTCAGCTACATTTCTCCAATCGGAGCATTTTCACGGTTCCTCGTATCCTCAGTCGATGTGGAGGAACGCTGAAGATGCTCCGGTGTACGTTGTTTCGGCGCGCGGATCCGGGTCACGATGTATGAGACCGAGCCGACGTATACCCAAACGAATTCAGCGTCTTGTTTCATCAATCTGCTTCGAGTTGAGCAAGCGTACGAAGGCGGAATCCGTATATGACAGCAGCACTTGCGTTCGTCTCGCCACCAGAGGTCGAGAACGCTCCCCCCTGCTCAGGATGTCCACAGGAATCCATTTGATGGCGAGGCGTGCATCGATGAATGTAGAGAAGCCGCACGGCGTCGTCTCGAGCTTGAACTCTAGGAGCGGCACCCATAACCCCCGCGGTACGGTCGGAAGACGAATGCGGAAGATACAGAAAGGAAATCGAGACCTGCAAATGAAACCGTTCTCATCCGCAGCGCCCCAGTGAAGATGCGCAGCGCGTAGGCTGATGTTGATCGAAAAATTCTAGCCGCAGTCGAGACCTTCAGCAGAGCGGATTCAATTCGAGTATCCGCCCAGTCGACTTAGCTCGATGTTCAGCGTACTTCGTACTAAGGGAGGTGGGTGGTGTGTCCGGTAGAAAATATTGGATAGGGAAAAGAACAGAAAAAAATGTTTTCGGGGGGTCCGGAAGACTTGCAAATATGAGCCCGCCAGCTTGAATGGCAATTCCAGTCCATTAAGAAAACAATTCGGGCACATATTTTGCTCTCAGGAAATACATTTGATGACTCGCGGAGTTCTTGTGTCAAAAACGGTCGAGCGATGATACTCATTCAAGATTGAAACGAAGCAGAAAAATGCTCGAGTAATTGCCGTGTGCACTTTTCCATTCATTTTTGAAAGCTGAGTTTCTGATGAATGATCCGGAAGCCTCGTTTATACAAAAGCTCGGACATTGTTCTCCAATTTTCTGTTCTCGAATAAGAAGCCGTTGGCAAGTGGGTGTTCGGTGAACTTTTTCAGCTCGGGAGAAAAAAATTTAGAACCACATTCGAACTCGATAGCTGCGAGGCAGCTGTCGAAGATGCCTTTTTAGCGGAAAGGCTACTCATGGATGAGTGGATATAGTTGGGATGTTTATTTGCGTAGCACGCATCGAAAGCTTCTGACTTGTAAATAGGATTTGTACACATGGATGACCCATGAATGCAGTTTGTCGAAGACTCGCTCGTTGTGGATCTGACACAGACTCGCCTCTCCATGGACGCCATATGCATCCACATAAAGAACGCACTCATTTGTTGGAATGCTGGTCGTCAATCGCTTCTCCGAAATCCTGACTGGATTCGGCCGAAATCATGACGGTCTCAATCTTCGTTCAGCTCCTCTGACTTCGTGCAAGTGAGGTACGAATCCGGATATAGCGCCGGTCGGCTCACAACGCTGGGACCGAACGGATCGCTCGACTCTTTCCAGACACTTTCTTTCCTTTCTTAACATACAGTTTTCCATCCACATACATACATATGTATGTATGTCAATGCATCAACCAAAATCAGTCACTTAAATCCATGGCGAATGTCTACAACCATGAATTGCTGACTGTATTTATTTATAACCCCATGAATAAATGGCGTCCACATCAAAAAATATGTGGTTGTAGTGTGTAAGTGCACGTCAATGCGATCAAGTTATACATACAAGCAACCGTGATTCGTTCGCCCATGCAAAATCAGCCAATTGGTTCTCAAAATCCTATAATTGGAAACTTCGGTCCGGAAGTTATGCAAGTACAAGCTCGTCGATTTCACCCTCGATTATATCAACTCACTACAGCAGCCGCATGCGGCCCCCGGTTAGATCCCGTGCCGGAGGCTCGCACCCGCGGACCGCATGTTGTGCGCTGGCAGCCCTCATTCCGATCGCACCAAGCAAACCCAACGACAACAAATTCCAAGTCGACTGTACGGAGCGATAGGATGTCTACGTGAGAGTTGGGTGTGCGCCTGATGTTGGAAAGAATTTCTAAGTTGTCGAACATGAATCTCGATTGGAATCGGTGTCCAGTTCCGCGACCACCGTCTCGTTGAGCCCTCAATATATGATCTCCAGAGAAGTAACTCGCACTCGAAAACATCCGGGTTTCTTTGTTGTCTCAAAATTCCTTCTTCATTGTCAACTCTCGTCTCATCAAAACAACTAAAGACCGTTTTCCAAGTCTCTGAAGAAATAATGAAATTCGGGCAAAAGTTTTCCTGCGGCAGATGTAACCTGCACGGAACCATTGGGCTCTTTGGGATACAAATCTTCCATTCATGACAGTCAGGACGCGGTGTACATATCAACCACAGGCAACAATCGAAAAACCCTACTGCTTCCACAGGTCGATTGTATTTCATAAAATGAAGCTTCTAACCTCCTATGGAGGCATTTGCATCGGGATACGAGTTCACACAGTGGTTGAATTCTTCTCGCGAATCGTCACTCGTAATGCTTTTAACGGAGGATTCCGTTTATACGCGGGGTTTGGTCTAATGGAGAAGTGAAACGGCGCGCGCGATGCAACGACGAGGTGCAACCAGAGGATGAAACGGCGCGCGCGATGCAACGACGAGGTGCAACCAGAGGATGAAACGGCGCGCGCGATGCAACGACGAGGTGCAACCAGAGGATGAAACGGCGCGCGCGATGCAACGACGAGGTGCAACCAGAGGATGCAACGGCGCGCGCGATGCAACGACGAGGTGCAACCAGAGGATGCAACGGCGCGCGCGATGCAACGACGAGGTGCAACCAGAGGATGCAACGGCGCGCGCGATGCAACGACGAGGTGCAACCAGAGGATGCAACGGCGCGCGCGATGCAACGACGAGGTGCAACCAGAGGATGCAACGGCGCGCGCGATGCAACGACGAGGTGCAACCAGAGGATGCAACGGCGCGCGCGATGCAACGACGAGGTGCAACCAGAGGATGCAACGGCGCGCGCGATGCAACGACGAGGTGCAACCGGAGGATGAAACGGCGCGCGCGATGCAACGACGAGGTGCAACCGGAGGATGCATCTTTGCGCTTCTACCCTCTTCAAACGGTAAGGACTCTCAAGACGCGGCATTATAGATTCTAATCCATTAAAAATAAACATAGTAACGAGCATTCTCTTCTTCAGGTCATGCGCCAGAGCAATGTCCAGTTCTCAAACATACTCACGAAAATCGGAAACGGCGAGTATCTGGATGAGACAGAAACGTCACTCCTTGAATCGCGGTTTCGAACCGTTGAATGGTGCAACAAGAATGTCAAAAATGCCGTACGACTTTTCCACACGAATCGAGCTGTTGACAAATACAATAAGAATCATGTTGTTGCGGAAGCTCACTCGATCGCCGTGGATGTCTACAGTGGATGGCAGAATGAAATTCAAGTGGGAAAAGCTCGAACCGCGGTACATAAGAAATCACCAAGCGAGACAGGAAACATGATCTATGACCTCGTCTTGGCGAAGACTTTCCCTTATGTCATCACAACTAACGTTAATCTTGAGGATGGATTAGTGAATGGCGCCATTGGTTTCTTGAGGTATATTGAATACAAGCACTCAGAAACAGAATCAATGAGGGAACCGAACAATAGTCTCAACATTCAGTGCTTGTGGCTAGATTTCACTGAAAACACGAAAATCGGCCAACTCACACGTTCGAAAATCCGTCACAAAGTATCATCGACGCCATGGCTGGAAGATACTTGGACGCCAATATTCCGGAGGAAAACGACCTTCACTGTCTTGACGCCCGTGAAATGCACTCGAATGAATTTTCCCTTATCACTGGCATGTGCAATGACGGTCCATAAATCTCAAGGAGGGACCTTCGAACAGATTGTTTTCGACTACAGCCATACTCTACAACAACAGTTGGTCTATGTCGCTCTCTCTCGAGTAACATCAATCGACGGTTTGTTCATGACAAACCAGAAGGGAGATTTCAAATTCCATCACGCCTATCCACAACGTTCGTCATCACTGTCGAACCTCCAAAGCGAGCTCCAACGACTGGAATCGTACAAATTCCTCACCCTTGACCACCAACTTCTGCAGCGCCTGCAAACTGTAGAAGCCATCATTCTCAACTTCAACATAGCGAGCTTGCTGGCTCACTCATATGATTTGACGACGGATGAAATTTTAATGAAGGCCAACGTATTCTGCCTCTCAGAAACGTGGATGGAAAACCAAACGTCAATCAACATGGACGGTCTCCAGTTGCTGGCCCAGAACAAACGGCCTAGAAGAACTGGAGGCGTGGCGATACTTCAAAAACAATCGCTGGACTCGAGCGTCAAACAACTATGTCAACCGACATTATGTGCTGATGATGCCGGTGATCTCTGTGTGTCTTTAGTGAATCTGAAAGGGACATTAACGAAGATAATCGCCGTATACATAAACCCCAACCAGAGCTGTGCGCCGCGCTGCGAAAACGCCGGCGCGCCGCGCCGCCGAGGTTCCGACCCCGCCGCCGCCGCCGTCACGTCAAGATGAGCACGCCATGAATGCAGTCGAAGAACCTGATCTTGGAGTCATCAGGTCCTAATCGTCATAGCCGGAGGGAAATTCCTATCATGCTTTAGCTGAGGTTATACATGAGCTGTTCGGAGCAAGAAAATACTGAACTTCCATTACGACATGCTCGTATATCGGTCTCTCGAACAATACATTTTCGTGATTTTCGCAGATTATAGTAGAACTCGACAGCACGCACTTTGGCTATGGAGATGGACTTCGAAATCGGCTTCCCTCCGACTTCTATCTGATCTAACTCTCTCAAAAATGAGACCAGGTGGAGAAATCATCAGGCGTCATCAGCGGCTCCTTCCCTGCTTTCCAACGAAAAAAAAGTTTTCCAAAATCACTCCGATCATAACAGAGTTATGGCTTCCGCAAGCTTTGTCGAAATAGTCTGTTCTTGCTTGAAACAGCCCAAATTCGAGAATTCGAGATCCAAAACGACACAACTCCATCCTGTCAATGAGTGTTTTGCCTAAAGCCAGGTCGAATCCGTGCCTTTTTTTTCCTTAAATCGAGAAAGCTCAACGAGTCTAATCTACACCTGGAGTACTGGGGGTTTCCCATCGAAACATTCTTTTCCCACAGTTCTTCGCGGTTTTCTCGAAAAAGTGAAAAGTGGAGGTGTGCCCCTATTTTAGCAGACGAGGCGTCTGAAACAGTCTGAGCACCGCTCGAATGAAAGCTAAGATACGACGGGTCCGTGAGCCACGGCGCCCCGGCGTTTGCGCCACGGCGGCGTAACGTGGCGCGCCGCCGCCGCTGCCATTTTTTCGAGGCGCCGCCGCCGCCGCCTAAACGGTTACGGCGCACAGCTCTGACCCCAACACGTCATTCGAAATAATGAGGGCCTTCCTGAACAAATATGGGCAGTTCTTTGCACCATCCAATGAGGGCGATTCTGTACCACTTATTGTGTGCGGGGATTTCAACTACAACATGAGAATTGAACCTAAAAAAGTGAAAATGCTAAATTTCATGAGGGAATCTTTCGGTCTGAACCTGCTGAATGACGCAAATGAACCAACAACAACCAATGGAACATGCATTGATCTTGTGTTCTACAGGCACGCCTCAAGCGCGTCTTGCGTCAATCAAGTCACTTATTTCGGTTGTCATCGACCAATGTTAATTCTCTTTGATTAGGAAAAGCCCGTCCTCGGATAAACGGGTCTACATCAAAGCCGGATGAAAAAAAACAGGATTAAACACCATCCTCAAACAACGGGGGACTTCAGCCGCGACAATATAGCGTAGGAAAAGATGGCATGGACGATAAAGATGTATTACGCGATGTGGAATCGACACAAGGGGAAAGTGGTGGAAAACAAGAGAATGAGGGTTCAATGCAAACAGAAGAGGATGAATGAATGGAAAAAGTGTCTGAAAAAAGAATTGAATAGATGGAAAGTGACTGAAATAAACACCCGTCGTTGAGCAACGAGGGTAGTTCAGCCATATTGAGTGTGATGACTCTAGTGAAGAGGGCCTCAGGGACAATAATTAGAACTAATTGTTTCTTTTCCCTTATACTTTCCTTTTTTTTTTCATTATCATGCTAATCCCTCGGTGCGGTTTTATTGGTGAGTCGCTTTCGCAGTCCCCAGGATCTTTCCGTAAAATTACGTTGAAACTCACGACGGAATCCTCCGTTTCAGTTCGACCACTTTAGTGAGAACCTGTGATTTTTCTCATCACATCTCTTCTTGACGCTCGACCTCGTTCAAGAATCGGTGATCGCCTCCGCACAGGGCAGGAGATGTTTGAGTGGTGAGCTCGTGNGCTCGTTGTGGATCTGACACAGACTCGCCTCTCCATGGACGCCATATGCATCCACATAAAGAACGCACTCATTTGTTGGAATGCTGGTCGTCAATCGCTTCTCCGAAATCCTGACTGGATTCGGCCGAAATCATGACGGTCTCAATCTTCGTTCAGCTCCTCTGACTTCGTGCAAGTGAGGTACGAATCCGGATATAGCGCCAGTCGGCTCACAACGCTGGGACCGAACGGATCGCTCGACTCTTTCCAGACACTTTCTTTCCTTTCTTAACATACAGTTTTCCATCCACATACATACATATGTATGTATGTCAATGCATCAACCAAAATCAGTCACTTAAATCCATGGCGAATGTCTACAACCATGAATTGCTGACTGTATTTATTTATAACCCCATGAATAAATGGCGTCCACATCAAAAAATATGTGGTTGTAGTGTGTAAGTGCACGTCAATGCGATCAAGTTATACATACAAGCAACCGTGATTCGTTCGCCCATGCAAAATCAGCCAATTGGTTCTCAAAATCCTATAATTGGAAACTTCGGTCCGGAAGTTATGCAAGTACAAGCTCGTCGATTTCACCCTCGATTATATCAACTCACTACAGCAGCCGCATGCGGCCCCCGGTTAGATCCCGTGCCGGAGGCTCGCACCCGCGGACCGCATGTTGTGCGCTGGCAGCCCTCATTCCGATCGCACCAAGCAAACCCAACGACAACAAATTCCAAGTCGACTGTACGGAGCGATAGGATGTCTACGTGAGAGTTGGGTGTGCGCCTGATGTTGGAAAGAATTTCTAAGTTGTCGAACATGAATCTCGATTGGAATCGGTGTCCAGTTCCGCGACCACCGTCTCGTTGAGCCCTCAATATATGATCTCCAGAGAAGTAACTCGCACTCGAAAACATCCGGGTTTCTTTGTTGTCTCAAAATTCCTTCTTCATTGTCAACTCTCGTCTCATCAAAACAACTAAAGACCGTTTTCCAAGTCTCTGAAGAAATAATGAAATTCGGGCAAAAGTTTTCCTGCGGCAGATGTAACCTGCACGGAACCATTGGGCTCTTTGGGATACAAATCTTCCATTCATGACAGTCAGGACGCGGTGTACATATCAACCACAGGCAACAATCGAAAAACCCTACTGCTTCCACAGGTCGATTGTATTTCATAAAATGAAGCTTCTAACCTCCTATGGAGGCATTTGCATCGGGATACGAGTTCACACAGTGGTTGAATTCTTCTCGCGAATCGTCACTCGTAATGCTTTTTCTCATCACATCTCTTCTTGACGCTCGACCTCGTTCAAGAATCGGTGATCGCCTCCGCACAGGGCAGGAGATGTTTGAGTGGTGAGCTCGTGATCAAATATTCATGTGGGAAACAAGGAACCCCCATGCGATGCTCGAGGCGGACGGGAATCAGAGTCACTTGACTACGAGCACTTGTCTCAAAGCGAGATTGATGTTTTTTCCGCAGATATACTCTTGGACAAGCAACCAAAGGAACGCGCGAGAATATCGGTGAACGCAAATGTCAAAGTTTCTTCGCAAGGATCCATTGCTCAGCTAAAATACTAGCGAACCTTCGGGAGAAGGCTGTGTCCTTCCGTAGGAGAGCGGACGAGAGGACAGGTTTATTTTGTAATAATTTTTCGTCTCGATTCTAGAATCGGGCGTCACTTAAAAGATTCAGTGTCGGATTCGGATCGTGTGATTTTCCTACTGAATCGTTCCTTCAAATTTTCTCTTACTCCGGAGCAGAACTAGTGCCTCTCACACAATGGGCTCGTGGCGACGACCGTGAGTCACTCGCAGTTAATTGCTCATCGACGACCGAGGCCACCATAGTCAGTGTTTGATCTGGTCGCAAGGTGCACCATATGGTGCTGGTGTATGATGAGCTAGGTGACGGTGGCAGTGGCTGTGGTGATAGTGCTAAAGGTCGGTTGCAGCACATCAAGTATTCATGTGGGAAACCAGACCGAAGCCATTCATATGTCGCTGTCCGCAGCGGGCGGAGCGTCCCACTTAACCTGAGGCTAGGTTGTAGACCGCGGTGATCCACCTTGTGTCATTCTAGTAGTCACTGATACAGGTGACTCAAAATCAACCGAAATACCTCTCCATTGCTCGCAGATGAATCGAATGATATAACATTGATGATGAATGGAAGTCTTTCGAAGTTCGGCGAAAGTATTAAGCGCGAACTCTCATCGCTTTTCTCATGTTAGTACGGTAGAAATATCTTCGACGATAGAATCTCTCAGACGATGGGATCTTTCAACATCAGGCCCGAGCATGGAACAGGAAACCGCGGCTTGTGTGTGCACGATTCTCTTCTCTGTCGCAGTGAGATCGCAGCGTCAGGACCTCGAGTGATCCAGCAGGAAAAGAGGTTTTTTTTCGGAAAGGGCTCCGAGGAGAAAAAACTCCGTTAGCAGAAGTGGAATGGCTTGTTGAAAATGTCTTCCTCGATGATCTAAATGCGAATACAATATTCGCCCTATTTGAGTCCTTCTTTGTTCTTTGTTCCACCCTATCGCGAGGAACCGACGTATCATCTGCTTAATCACCTCAAATGCTTCTCCGCAACCGTGTGATGTTCTGTATCGTTTGGATCGAATGATTTCCCGCAGACCGCGGATGAACTCTAACTTTCCATCCAAAACTATGCCATAACCCTACATCCGAGGGGCTGATCTCCAAGAAATTTTAAGATCGTCAATCCGCATACCTTAGCCGTCGGGGCGAGGATCCGCGCAGAACGAACTTATCCCGGCGAGAAAAAAAGGCGGCTCGTAATGGTTCCAAATGAAGCGCCCTTCCCGAAAATGGAAAAACTGATTTCAGATTTGCTCTTCTCGGCTCTCGATCGAAAGCTCCATCGGATGCTGCCTGTCTCCATTATCTTGAATCCCTGGCGTCGCCACTACCAGATTTCAACGGAACACTCTCAAATAGGAGCACTGCTTCTACAGCAGACCTCCAGCCGTGTTCGTTTCCACAGGATTTGGAACCTCATCGTTAACCTCAGATCGAAGGAATTCTCTGGAGAAACTCGCAACTCTCTGCATTTCGCCGGAAGCGACTAGAGTTTTCGATACTTGGAGCATCACCAGTTTCCCGAAAGGCGGAATCGTCGACATACAACACTATTCACGAATTTTCCTCACCTCAAACTGATGTGATTCAAAGGCTCCGTAGGGTGAGTTTGATGTCTATGTGGTGGTGCTCTTATCTCACGGGAGACAACAATCGAACCACAGAGAACGATTGTGAATTGGGTGGACACGAACGAATCTTCCAATCAGTATTCCTCTTGTTCTCAGCGAGCCAGACGTCAGGTCTATGCAAGCAAATGTCTGTCTTGGCTGACTTGCCGCCCCTGCCGGGCCGGCCGCCTGCTTGTGTCTAATCAGGTTATAAGACGAGCAAATCTTGAAAGCAATTCCTGTTGACATATTCATGCCCTGCTTGTCTCTATTCCCGCTGAGTGACAGAGACACAGAGATAGCTGGTACACTCCCTTCAGGTTTCGCAAAGAGTAGACACAGGGTTAGCCCGACAGACAAGAGAAGCTGACACCGATCAACAAAGCGCCGCTAACCGAGTGGGTGAGTGAATCAATGAATAAGGCCCGTTTCTCCGACGCCAGCCGACCAGTCGAGCACGCCGGCTCCGCCAGGAGTGACTTTCCGTGCGCGAACGGCGAACACAAGCATCTTATCTCCTTTAAATTGAAGGGTCCGCTTCTGGGAGCAAAACTCTCTCGAGTCCCACGCGTAGTGGAGGGTGTTCAGCTTGACGGTCGACTTGCTCCTATGGTAACGAGCTCAAGCTCAGTACGATAGAGAAGACACTAAACATAACTAACACGGCTCAACTGGAGACGCGAAAGCGGTATTCAACGCTCTGGGAAGAAAAAGCGAAATATGAGCTCAGTCGGAGCGGTTGATGGCAATTCGGTGATTTTTCAACCTCAATGGAGCAAGCGCCAAGGCACCCCGGCCACATTTGCTTCCTTTGCACAGGTTCGTAATTTGCATCAGAGCTCCTTCATTTGCTTTGATCAGAAGGCCAAGAAAGGAAAAGATTCAGGAGGACCTTTCCCTCGGTCGTCGAAAAATCCGCAGCAACCCGCGTTCACGCACTGTCATCCATTCCTCCGTTCGTCATCTATCCATCCACTCTTTGTGACTTGCTTGCCTGCTCTGAAAAGGTGCAAAGGACACAAGGAAGAGAGGAATATGAATTGTCCCGGAGGCTGCTTCAAAGGGAACAATGATTGCTCGGCGGAAAAAACTTCACAATGACGTCCGAGGCGAAGCCAAGAAGAAGGGAAGAATAAAAAATACACCGTCATGATGAGATGATGGAAACGAGTTTGTGCTCGTCCTTCGAGATTCCCTCGAATACGTCTGCCGATGATTTGCAGGCTGGTTCCCCGGTTTCGTCGAGGGAGGAGATGTTTCCATCATATCGGATGCGCTCCGCCCAGGCACGCGGAAAAGATCCGTTTCGAACGTAAGCACAGCAACGGTCTCCGTCGGCGAAAAAGTAACCTTTGAAACAAGGGTTTCGAGGTCCTTGTCGAAAAGACCATCCAAAGAGTATGCTGCTCCGAGAAAGCCGTCGACCACACTTCGTGGAAGCGCGGAATCATGACATGTGTGGAAAAACTCTCATGATTTGGTTGGCAGAGGTCGATGATGTGGTCGTGCTGCATAACGAGGCTCCCAACTTGGTTCCTGGTTGAGAATCACGCCGAGGCGCTGCTCCCATCGATGTTTCTTCCATAGCAGTTCTTCTGCCAGCTATGCTGCTACCAACGCCGAGCCGCCGCCACCGAGAGTTACATATTCTCCAATTCCCAGCTCAATAATCTCGATCACTTCTGCGTCCTGCGGCGGCCGCTTGGGAGTCTTTTCCTTAGATGGAAAGATGAGTTCAGCTGATGTTGATGGCTCAAGCCTCGGGCATCCAAGAAACATGCTGAGCCTCTACAGCGTTGCTCATTCCGAGTTCTTCGTGGTTGCGACGATCCTCTGCTCCGCCGATACATCAAGCTGTACGACACTCCATCGTTGGAACTGTTTCGCGAAGTGAGAACGAAGAGTTTCATTCTTCATTTCACCATCTTAGTTTGGGGTCTGCTCGCCCAGCTTGTACACTGTCGTGAAGAACTCGCACAGCCGACATCAGATTGGTTTGGAGTCAAGCTGCAGGCCAACCTCGCCTCCGGGTGATCGGACTTGTGGTAAATAGGCCGAAAAGAAGGCCAAGATGGAAACCACAGGCTACAGCAGCACTTTCGGACCTCGATTTTTGACCGAGTTTGTGACCGCAATCGGTTCTTGATGGCAGCATAATGTCTCGGGAGACGCACCTGCAGAGGGA
This sequence comes from Neoseiulus cucumeris, assembly GCA_021527715.1. Lineage (NCBI taxonomy): Eukaryota > Metazoa > Arthropoda > Arachnida > Mesostigmata > Phytoseiidae > Neoseiulus > Neoseiulus cucumeris. The sequence goes on from JAJSRV010000028.1 coordinate 80,877, forward strand.
CAACTTTTCCTTCCTTGAAATATGGCTCCAAGAGTTCATGTTCTCACCTCCGAATTCCCCGCTTATCTGGTCAAAGCCTGTCTCTAGTTTTTTTCCCTTGCACGAAAGGAGCATTCGCGTCGATTTAGACGATGATGATGGCAGTTCATGGATTGCATCTTCTAGAAACTGAAGACATGATTCGAGAGACCTTTCGCATTCAAGGTTCGAAAGTTCGTTGTGAGACGCTTCCGAAAGCGGGAGGTTTTAGCATTGAAGTGATTTCTTGAGTTCGCACCGACAGCAATAGGTTCGCGATGCGAAAATAAAGTCGAACAATTTGCGTATTTGAACGAAAGTTGAATTCCGCAGAAAGAGCACAAAGAATCGCTTGTACGAAACGAGAGCGCGACGAGTGTTTGAACGCCATCTATGCCCTCGAGCGCGCTCCTTTCGCTCTCGCGGAGCTCCTTCTTTCGTGGCTGCCGTCGCTCCTGAGGCGCCGACGAAACCCTCCGCTGCCGCCTGCTAAATGTATTTACATACAAATCTGGCCATTACTCGTGTCAGCCTCCGGCACAAAGTCTATCCAATAATATGCTTTTAGCATAAATGCCATCTACTGTGTCAGTCAGTCAGCCAGTCGTTGGGTCGCTCGGCCGCAAGACGCACCGTGTTCCTTTTCGCGGCTAACTTTCGTTCTGGACTTGGCAAAGTGACGCCGTATATGTTTTGATTATCTGTCGGACCAATGGATTTCACAAGTCGCGATCTCGACGTTCCCAGCTCGCTGGCACGCTCTCCGCTGAAAAACGACCCCAAAAATAAAAAAGGCTTTGTTCATCTTCCGGTCGAGAAACTCGTCCGGGACACGCCTTCAAGGACCCACCATCATCGCTGCCATCGGCACCACCACCACACCATCGGTACCACACCCTCGGCTGTTTAGCCAGATGTCGATCTGTTATTGCTTACAACTGACTGAGAAGAATCCAAAACGATTATGATGTTAACTGACGATGTCGCCTCCGCTACTCATGCTGCTCGAGGTGCTCTTGGGATCGCGGTGTCGAGGCGCCAGAGCGCAGAGTGGTGGGAAAGTGGGCACTGTATCGAATCCTTTTCTCAGCAAAAGGATTCCTTCCCGAAACGAATTTATTGCTACAGATTTTTGGCCTAATTTCTCGCTGTACATTTGAGGAGTTTTCCGCTCGGCGTCTCAACTCTGTGACCGATGCGGCTCGCGGTCAAAAAGAGAAAAAGTCTTCTATCATCGTCCGGGTTCTTTTCTTACGCCTGCGCGCGCGCGAGAGCTATGAAATCAATAGCAATGAAGAGGGAATGATCGCACAATTTATTCCCACAGCGGGCCGTTAATGGCGTTTGCTTTATTTGGACTTGTCCACCATTTCCTTACTTTCCGTTGTGAGATGTTAAGCGGACCGATGTCTCTTCTTTTATGGCAATCGATACGTCTTGCCGGCTCTCACGACACTATTTCGCAGAATGAGTCGAAATTAATTTCAACAACAACTAAAGCGTAAGATTTTTTTTTGGTAAAAGATCAGAGATTCCGGAGTTCCAAAGTTCTCGCATAGTATGTTGTTCTTCGCCGATCAGAACATCAATTCTGCCGAGGAATCAATAATTTCAAGAACACTCCTCGCCGAGACGTTGAACATTTGAGGCAAAATGGAATCTCAGGAATTTGATCGGAAATTCAATTAAGGTCTCTCAATCAGTTTCTATGAGGCTAGAATTGGAGCTTGTAGCCGAATCGGAGTAATTGAATCTCGATCGAACTTTTTCTCACATTAGTTACCATTTAAGTGGATAAGGTTGGTTAGTGGAGGAGTTTTTGGGTAGCATACCAGGCGTGGGAGGAAGGAGCTTTCGATTTGGTTTGGCGACTCGGCCACCATCGCCACCTTGGACTCGACCGCGATTGGTTCGACCAACGCCTCCACCGCAGGCTTTCAACTAGCTTTAGTTATCTTGCTGCTCACTATTTTGACAGCTGCGTGGCAAACGATAGCCGCCAAATCCTCGGATTCCGCGAGAGACTAATGAGTCTTTCTCAGCGGAATTCCAGAACGATCGTTTCACATAGGGGACGCGTGACTCGATTCGGTCTTGTCAACGTGAAGGGCATCCGCGACTGGGCGTTCCTGGGCGTACCCTTTGATCTGATTAATACATCGTGCGTCAATCGGCTCGTTCAACAATCTTACAGGACCGTGTCTCGCAAACGGAGAACTTATCGCTGATACTGTTTCGCAATTATCAACAACGAGAGAGAAAGTGTTTTTTCACTGATACCGAGATTCCGAGCGGAGAAACATTCATTGAATAATCAAGTGGCTAAATCCCAAGTTTGCTTCCTTCGTCGGAAATATTAGAACGGATGAATCGGGTATGACGAAATTCGTGAGTTTTCAGGGCAATTTATTGATATTTTTGAAGATGTTCAGTGATTTCTTCCGGGGAAAAGCTATTGTCAGCGTTTTCTTGGGTTGAAAGAGCGAATACTGCTCTTGCTGCGACGAGAAACGGAAAGCATAGTTGACATTATCTTTAACTGCGGAACGAAAGAGAAATTGCGATTGAAATCGAATGGCTGAATAGAAGTTACATCAGCTATATAAGTTGCGCGGAAGTTAAAAGGTCGAGGAAACCGCTCACTTTGCATATAGCTGATCGCGACATCAAGTGCGAGACAATCGTTCGGAGTCGTAGACGACAAAACCCATCTCATTCAGCTGATACACGGTGACCTCAATCAAATTCACCATCTATTCGTCCTTCTTCCTATTCGTTCAGCTTCTCGAGAACTTTTCGATCATATTTCCTAATATTTTGAAAAATGAGGATATCAGTCTTTCCGAGCCAAACTCTTCCCGAGACAAGGGTCAAGATTCGAATCTGTGTGAAGAACTCTCATCCTCAAACTCCACCACCCTTATCGAAAACTAGATGAACATCGGAGTCTGGCGGATGCCAGGATCCGCAAAGTGTCGACACGGGTTCTAGAACAAGGAGCTATTCACAAACAGTGGCATTTTGTGCGGCTCGCAGACCAATAAAGAATTAATGTCGTCGCCTCGGAGTCATAAACATTTATGTATCGAGTCCATATCCATGGCCGACTCTCCGTCATCCCCGGTTAGCACTCAGCTAATGAGGTCTCTCGCTCGCCACAAGCCAAAATCCTCGATCTCTTTGAGGGCATCAAGCCGATGTCCACTGGTTGCCATTCATCCGTTCCAGGAGTTTGAAATCAGGATTTTTCGGTGAAAAAAATTTCTGGTTTCGATCGAGTATCTGACTGCTTCGATCTCGGAGTAAAGATAGGTCAATATCACTCATGGGAGGAAAAAATCCGGGTTCAAGACACGTGAATGAACTGCGCTGCGTAATGTTTTCGTGAATAAGAAAATTCACCGCTGCAGTTATAAACGCAGCCTCTAGTTTAGTTGAGAACTTCACCCGCTTGTTTTGTTTTGAATTTTGGAAAACCGCGGTTCTCATTATCATCGTTTTACTACATCACCGACAACACTTTTATGAAGCAGGTTTTTTAGCGAGGCCTGCTTCTTCTAGTAGGTTTCCACCATCGTTCGCCTCATTTGCCTTGGCGCACCCGTTGAGCATTTGCCGCTGGAGCAATTAAGACGCTGCTTCGGAACTAATCAGTTACTTACTCAAACTAAAACTCACGTGGATCTCATTTCGCCATTCTCCTTTACCCATATTCCAACGGGAGTCTGATTTTGATGAAAGTGTTCGATGCAACGACCTCAAAATTATTTACCGTTCATTCGACAGATTAGGAGTAAGTGAGAAAAATGCTCTGCTCGGAGAAATGTCAAATATGGCACTTGGCAGGCGAATAGCAAGACTTTGCAACTCTGAAATACGCTTCGAATCATCAGATGCCACTTCCCGAGGGAAAAAATGGCTTACGCGGGAAAATGCTTGCGTCAGTACACGGGCAAGAAGCTGATTCCCGAAGTGACCTGCGTGCCGGGGAACAGAAGCGGAAAGCTGGAAGAAAAGAAAAAAAAACTGAAAACCAGAAGCGACACACCTTTCGTCTGAACCTTGTGCACTTCGTCCACTCCCAAACGCTGTGGCTCTGCGGTAGTGCTGAGGTACTTTCACAGCACGGTAGCAGCCGTGGCATTTAGTCACTCACTCAGCCTGCAAACCAGCCAATCGGCCATTTGCTTATCCAGCGGCTTAGACAAGAACAAGCGCTGCACCATTTCATTATGAGCTTGCCTCCTTCCAAGGGATGTTCTACTTTTCAGATGGTAATTCTGCTCAGACGGCTTCTGCTTCTCCCCGAAACTTTTGTTTAAAGCGTCTGAATGTCTGCCCGCTAGACGACGACGACGACCGGCCCTTGGTTCAGACAGCGCGTTAGCTAGCTAGCGAGCGAGCGAGCGAAAGTATCTCTTTGCTATTCAGGTGAAGACGTTGAGGGATAGTACAAGCGGCCCACGTCTTTTGACGCCGAAGATGCGTCGTGTGAGACTTCGTTTCGGTCCGGAATCGCTTGACAGATCGTCACGCATGCTGTTTGATCACTTAGCAGCTTCAAATGGACACAAGATATAAAAACTTTGTCGATTCGAGTCAATCATCGTATTGCTCGAAGATTCTTTGGAAATGCTCTGTACTACATTCGGCAACTCGAGTTTTCACTTGCTCCCACTATCAACAGCGGACAATGCAAGCGAATGAAGTTCGACGACACGAATTGTACTGTTAGGTGAGACGCGAAGGATGACGGATTGATTGTCTTTATCATCATCATAATGTTCGACAACACTTCGAAACAAACAGTGATTTTGTGAGCATCCCAAAACGTAGCATTGGACAACGAACGACTGCACAACTCAAGCATCGATTGTTTGATTGCAGAAGTCAACGAAACGACCATCATCCAGTTTTGTGCTCCATCTCGGAGAATTGATCTTTTGGAAGCTCCTCGGGAGGAAGATCGGACTAAATATGCGGAGGAGGGGAATTAGACACAACGGTAACGTTTCTTTTTGAGGCCGCTCGACAGTTTTCACAACAATGAGTGCATCAGCTTTCGGTGATCCGCTTTCTCTTTGTTCCAAACAGAAAGCTCTGCTTTCCTCTCAAAAAGAAGAGCGAACTGACCGAACAGTCAAAACGGTCTTCTTTTCCATGGATAGAAACTCGAGGAAGGAACTCTGACCAACACACCACCGATTGGTCCAAGAGCAGGCGTTCCACGCAGTTCTCGGATCAAGTTCGTACATGACTCGACTCGAGTGGAGAAACAAGCTTTTCCTGATAGCGTGATTATTACTCGGTCCTCTCGACAGGAAGTGTGTTGTGACCTCTTTGCGAAGTCGTTGGCCGTTTACAAATGAAAATTCTTGAGAATCTTAATCGCCGCCGTTCGTTTCACACACTCAAATCACACGCGTACCCACGAAAAGCCCGACCGAGGACCAACTAAGGGTCCGAGCGACAACGTTGCGAAACATCGTCGGATACCCGGACAGGTAGCGTCGAAATTGCCTGTGAGAATTTCTTTTCTCTTTCAGATCTTGCTCAGAAAATGTTCTCATCATGTTGTGTTGCTGAAATTCCACGATTCGACCGAAAGAAAAAGTACCCGCAAAGACCTGAATTAGCTCTGGATGGTCGGTCGGTCGGTCGATCCCACCGCTCGCTTGTTCGCGCGGTCGGTCGGTCAGTCAGTCAGTCAGAAGCTACGTTCTAGAACTTGACCGAAGCTGTGTGGAGTGCTGGAAGGAGCCCAAAAGTGTCGACGCTCGATCTGAATCCGTCAAAATGAAAACCAGCATTTTCCAACAATATATTCGAAGACAAATTCTTTCGCAGGAGCGAATTCGGTTTTGTTTTGATGTTTGTATGACAGACGATTGTTCTTCAAACCCGCCAAAGAAAAAATGAAACGCTCGAGGCCGAAGAGGGATTTTCTCTGAAAAGGAAACTTTTCCGTTCGTGATTTACGTACTGCATGAGTGGATTCCGAGCTCGATTCGGAGGGTTTGCTTCAGTGACTAAGTCGATCCGTTCTCGCTTTTTAAACGGAGGAATCATGCTCCGAGATGGGCGGACGGGCGGGCGGGCGGTCGGTCGTTCGCTGGCCGAACAGACATTGGCTCGAGAAGGCTCAGGTCTCTCGAGACGATTGTCAGACCCTATGGGAGCAGTTGCTTTCAGAAACGACGAATGATTTATCCCTATCACGGCTGGAGGCAATCGACATCAATGGACAAGATCGATTATATTTTCAGAGATCTGAATGAATGAACGAACGAACGAACGAACGAGGCGGCGGCGTTATGCAGGAGGCCTGAAATTAAACCAAGAACAAGCGGACCAATGAAAGAGAGGGAGAATCACCCTTGTCTGATCGATTTGTTTCCTTTGATGCTTTTTCTGTGCTTACCAATATTTCCACGGGTTACTCGCCAATCAAGAAGCTTCTTCTCCTTTTCTGTTTCGCCTTTCCTGAACATGACTCGAGTAGGTATTTCGGCGGCGATCAAATTCGTGACATGGCTGCGATTTCCATTTTTCTATTACTATTATGACCAACCAGCATCATCGTGCCATGAGATTACCATCGATCCCTCCTTCAAAGTTTCTTTGAGTGAAGCTGTTGAACACCACACCATTTCGGGGTTTTCGGCAATTCCTACAGGACCAGTCTAGCATTGTATCTCTTCCACTTCATCGGACTTTCATTCGTTTTGGATCAATCATCCGGCGAAAGCGAGCGATGATCAAGAGGTAAATCTGCATAAATCATCTTTGAATTATTTTCGCGAAAAGAGCGGAAACTGGGTCCCGTCGACAAGATTTCCAGCGAGATGATCTCTAACACGAATTCGTCAAGTGGGTTTTTAGACAGAAAACTTTCGGGGGAAGGAGGACTAAGGAACCTGAAAAAAATGGCTCACGGAGGAAATGCCGCGAAGGCGGTCCAACACTCGACGGTCAGTCCATGAAAGGCAGCTCAAATAACAAAAACTCTACAAATAATAAGTAAGCAATGAGACAGAAAGTTTTTCCAAAAGTGAATGAGATGCTCGTAAACGATTTCCAGGGGAGGGACAACTTTCAAAATATGAGCTACACTTTCTGAAGCATTTCAGCAACGAACGAGGACGACGGCGCGGCTTTTGACCAGCGCTTAGAAACAATTGAAAGCTTATCGGGAATCCATTTCTTTCAGTGCGCAGGCAGCTGGTACACTTTCTTCGTTTTCTTATTATCATGCTCGTTCGTATTCTTGCTTTAAATAGTGCTCGAAGGCCTTTACACAAAAGCGTCGTCGAGGCCATGGGTCAATCAACTCCCTCGACCGATGCTATCGGTTGCGTGCGCGATGGTGCCGTTACGCGTACGAGCTCTCGGATCGACGAATTTCAAGACTTGCCTTCAGGTGGTCATACTGGAAATGATTTCCATGTCTTCAGAAACCAAAACTGAACTCATTCACACGGCATTGGACGGTTCTGCTGGAAAATCAGCGGAATTCTGTCGCCTTTGATGATTTCGGCGATCGCAGTTATCGATCTCAATAGAGATTTGATTTCTGTTTTCAAAACATTCCACGTCGACATCGCTGGAATTTCGATCCCCGTTTCCCTAACTATTCCATCGCTACTTTATCAGCTTGACTGATTTTACTGTTCTCGTCGTGTTACCGTGTTACTACGCAATCATGCTATCGTCGTTTGCTACCAAGCAAAAGAACGAACGTCAATACTGGTAAGGAGACATCAGGACAAGAAGAAATGTGGACGAGTGGTCTTGCCTAATCGGATTGGAAACCATCCCCAGCTCTTCTTGACCAGCAGACGACGAGGTGGGATAGGCGCCAGGAGTAGAAAACGGCGGGGGGACAGCGGGCGAGGGGCCTAACAAAGAAGAGGCATATTCAGATCAATCAACTAAAAGCTCTTGCATAGCTCATATTGTGTGTCGGTCGTCTCGACTTCAAGGCTCAGGACAAGATGAGAGGGCAAACAGAGAGCTGGCCCCTTGTCCTGTCTTGCCCGTGCGTTCGCCGGCGAGCTCTTGACTAACTCTGTCTAACTCGGTTAGCGGAATTCGAAGCTTTCTACAGTGTGCGAGTGAGTGTCCACAGTGAAAGAACGCATTTCAATTCCTTCCGAGTCGAAGGGCAGGAAATGAATCTTGGAAAGCGCTCTCTTGTTTCGGAAAACATTTGCTCTGTCCCGACTAGTAACCTTTTGAGAAAATGAATATACATACGAATGTTGAAACAATTGCGTATTTGTTTAAATTACTTTGTTTGACTTCCGTGAAATCTGATCCCCGCCTTCTCCGTCCACTCATCATTCTATATATCTTTCTTTCCATGAGTTTCATTCTCGAGATGTAAAAGACGTCCGTTATCTGAGCCTTCCCTGGTACATGTGACGTTCGTTCATAGTCTAGGACTGTTTGGGTCGAATAGTTTGTTCCATTCGCTCATCAGAGCCATAATCGGAGTCATTCGAACATCATACAATCCGGTCAAGCTCAAGACACCGGACGCCTTTGCAGAGTTCGAAGAGATAGCTCTTTTGTCCAGGTGAGGCGCGAAGACTCCGGCCCGGAATCGAATTGTATTTCTTAGTGAGTGAGAGCTAGGCGACACGAGGCGTGTGCCAAGTGTTCGCTGCCAGTCAAGACAGCCATCAAGCCGAGTTGGCATCCAAGGAGGCGACCGACCGACCGACAAAGCGACCAAATGGAATAAGGTCTGTTCGGATCACGAACCTCTGGCCCACTTACAACAGGCAGCGTATGGGCACGCCCAGCCTAAACTAATTTCAAAACAACCAGAACAACACCTTGCGAGATGTTATAACGGCCCGCCGGTATTCCTTTCGTTGACCCGACGAACGAATCTTCCCAGCAACGCTTGATCAAATAACAGACTTTTGATCTATTGTCTGTCGAAGCGGTAACTGCAGCAGCAGCAGCAGCAGCAGGCCAGGATTGTAAATACACGCTGTCGTCGGTGTCAATCACAATTATGGAAGGGTGCTGACTGCTATGAGCGACAAGTCGATCCGCACGCTCTGATAAGCTGTGTTTAAAGTCCACCTAGATGTGATTGTTCCGAGACGTCCGAAGGTTCGGAACCGCTGCGACGTTCACGGAACAGCCGAACTCCATGCATTATTGCAGAATACGATCAAATCAAGATTTCAGAAGAAATTCAGTTGGCCGAAAACGATCGAAGACCGTTAAGGATCTCCGTGCGGGCAGAGATTGGTTTGCTTTGGAACGCAGGGACAGGGACCGGAGTTGAAAATAGAGAGAGAGAGGAGAGAGAGAGAGAGAGAGCGAGAGAAATATCTCTTATTTTCGATGCAAATTCGACTAGTAAGCAGTTTCCTGTGACATGTTGAATGAGATTCGCATTTCTCATGCGGGAAAATAGAATCATCGTACCTCGACTATGTCTTCCGGAAAGAAACAAAGATCAGGAAACCGCCGAGCTGCGCGGCAAATTTCGATTTTCGAGCCATGGCAGAGGCTCAGAACCCGGATGCGACTCTAGATGAGCTCTCCCAATGTGCGGGCAGTTGGGAGGGCAAACTTCAGAATATCTCCAGTTCTGCCTTTCGTGGAAGCCTTGGCGTCCTGCGATCATTCTTTGACTGCTCACACAGAACAGATGAATTGACTGCTGTCTGACAATGAGCTGTTACGTTCGCAACAGTCACCATGGCATCAATGAACAGCTAATTACGAAGGAAAGCTTATATTACCCTGTCAACGTGTACTCAACAATCCCGTAGCTAGTTTATGACCTGGTGGACAACTTCGCTCCATCTCCGCCGAGCATAAAGAGCCGTGATTATTATTATCTTCAGAGCAATCATGCTGCAGGTATTGACAACGGTGACGATGACGAGGATACGTCTTGGAAGACAGAAATCTTGAATCGCTGCATCTTGTCAAGATGAAAGAAAGAAAAAAATCTCAAAGACATTCACAATTCGCGGCAGTCGTGACCAAGAGCCGTAACCAATCGCTAAGTAGTTTCGAACTCCTCCGGGAGAAACGGCTTTGTTGTTCAAACAGAAGCAATGGAGGCAGCGGCCGCAGCATTGAACGTTGTCAATACAACAACAATTTCTGATGATATCCAGCCTCTTCGCCGTGTTGCGGTCGCGCCGTTGTTGGCGAACTTGACGTCGATGCTAGCTAGCTAGCTAGCTAGCTACAACGGTATGGCGAGCAGCCATTTTTTAACAGAGTCACGTTGTCTTCGGAGGCGACAGGTGTGTTATCTTCGAATGACGACGGAAGCAATAAAAGACGAAAAGGCAAGGCAAAAGCCGACGATAGAAGCGAGAAGAGAATTTCACATTGAACAATAATTATTCGATACGAGCATTCTGACTTCTGCTCAGGAAGACAGTCTCTTCTCCACCGCTTTCGATGAAGAGCTGGAGGAACTTGTCGAACCTCTCGTCGTACCCAGACAGGATGAGGAATTGGTTTCCGTCAAGAAACCAGAAGAGAAGAACACTCGAATGTTTATGAATTCAAAAGCAGAAATGACTTTCATGGACATCGCTTCCCGTGGCCGCCCATCCGCAGAACGACGATTCCGAGGAGAGCCTCTCGCTCCGCTTTTATCTTCGCTTCCTTCGGCTTTATGCTAGCAGTTCGTAACCGCCGAAAGAAGAGGCACCACACATTGTACAGTTGGACAATAGTGACGGGGAAAGTCGAAGGAAGGAGATTTGAAAAACTAGAAGAGCTTTACGGCTTCGACACTCTGTTGTGAACATTTCGCCCCTCTGAGGTAAAACATCTCGAAAAAAGATCGGAAACGGAGATCAATTATGAAATTCGGAAATTTCCAATGAGCTTCGAAGCTCCAAGACCTCTTCAGGAGTGACGAAGGACGATCCGAAAGCGGCAAAAAAGTAAACAGGAAGGCATCCCTCCTCGGCACGACAGATTCGCAATGGCTTCGGCGGCATTGTGTCGGACCTGTATCTCACTCGCTCAACGAGCGAAGCAGCAAAGAACAAACGAAGAACGTTCTCGCCGGAAATGGTTAGAATGAAGGAAAAGAGAGGAACAAAAACGAAAGGAAAAGTAAGAATATGCGAAAAACGTCAACGCTCACGAATCGAAGCGATTGTTTCGAATGGGCTTATCACGCAGCAACCACCGCAGAAGCCCAAACTGATTCCAGCAGATCCGAAGTGACCCGAAACTACTGCGCTTCAAGGCGGGTCATGTAAGCCAGCCAGCCAGCCACCAAGTCAGCCAGCTCGACGTCAATCGTTCAGGTAGGCAGACAGTCGGACTGGTTAGAACGAGAAGCGATGAGAGACCGAGACACATTACGCGGCCTTTTGCCCCTTTGAAGCCGTCGTCGTAGCGTTGCCCGCCCGAGGGATAGTCGGTCCTCCCTTTGAAAATTCACTGCTTCCTAGCGTAAGAAGCATCGATTCCTTCGCTTTATAGTTCGGTTAACGCGTACGTAATGCACACACAAACGCCGGCGAACCGGGGAAGCGAGTCCATCTTATCGAATGCGAAGAGCTGTCGGATTAAAACTACGTTCGATTGGTTTTAGTTTTTCGATTCCGCCAGGCAGATGTCAGATTCCGTCGATGTGTCGATCGATCGGTCCATCGGTGTCTGTCTGTCAGTCTGTTTGATTTTTGCGGATTTGACGCATTCGTCGCCTCCTTCGTTCGCCGGCTGATTCTTCGTTAAAGAGGCGACAGTTGCCTCCGATTGAGTGATTTGATCGAAAGCGAGCAAACGATGGATATAATCAACAACAAACAGTGCAGCACAATCAATGAACGTGTCGGTGGCCGTTCTGACGATGTGCCGGCAGAGAGTTGCGGGAGCGACTGCGGTGGCGCGATTTCTGGTGCCGACCGAAGTAAAATCGTCGTCGTGTGGATGAATGATGCAGCCATCCAGGTAGAGCGAGCGAGCAAGCAAGTCAGTCGTCCAACCAAGCGAAACTCACTCACGGTCACAAACTTCGACGAAATCCGTGCGCCACTTCGCTCTCGTCCTCATTTTCCTTGTTCTTGGTGAACACTCTCGAATTCACAACGAACCATACGTCACGCGTTCCGCCCGGCGACACTGGCGATCATCACTAACTCGACTCGACGCAAAAAACGCTCGCGAATTTTACACAAACAAACGAACGAAACATTCAGACACAGAAGACATTCTTGCTTCTCGAGCTCTCATCGTCGCCGGCGCCGTCGTTCTCGTTGCCAACTTTATATTGACCGAGGTATCGCGACCAAGAACGAAGTGTCAACCGGAACGCGTGACTGACTGACTGTCGGTCGGTCGCTTGATCTGAAAGACTTGACATTGCCGTGAGTTCACCGAAACTACTATGGAATGAATTTGGAAATTCGTTTGAAACGCACTCTTCGCTGCAAGTGTCACCAGATTGTCGAAAATCAAAACACCGGAGTCTCGTGTCAAAGGTGAAAGCGTTTCTCTCACCTGATGAATGTATTTACAGTTCACAGAGTTGTCGCGATGACAAAGTATATTCTTCTTGTCCATAAATAAAATGATTCACTCTGCGTCGATATCACAATCAGTTCATCAGTCGGGCGCTCGATTGTCTGTTTGTCAGCTTCCATCTTGTTTTTCATTTTTTCGTCACAATTCGGTGCTGATCAGGTTCCGCAGCGGTGTCGAGGTCCGCGAAATTCCATTCGTCAGCGGCGAAACTCGGCCTAGAGACGAGCACGGCGAAGTCCCTGGATTCCCGGACGAGGAGTCACTTCCAAGCGAACCCGTCCTGCTCACGGACCTCATCTCGTATCGCGCTTTTCCGTTCGGCTCCAGAAGCCGATGATGGATCTCAGACGTCACTGTGGGTTTCTCTTTGGTTCTACAGAATACTCGGATGTCCGTACGTACCTCATCGAACTTTCTCAGCTGTTCCTGCTGCTCCTGCAGCAGATCGTTCGCCTCGTTCTTGGCCGACACCAGAAACTCATCGAGAACTCTCGGTCCAGACGATCCGTTCTTGACGATGTTGTTGTTGATGCGGTTGATTAAGGGTGGCCGCTGAGTGTCTATGATCGGCTTCTTGAGGTTGTTCTTGACGTCTCCTTTTTCCAATGTAGGTATGACGACATCCTCACTCTTGTGACTATCGATCCTCGAAGTGTCCTCGTCGTTGTGTCCCTTGTTCGTTTCTCGCTGAGCGTAGCCCACGTGAAGGTTCGAATTCGAATCAGAAAACGAGGTTTGGAAACGGTGGTCGATGTCACCGCGGATGCTGTCGTCGTCACTTTCCGAAGAGCATTCGCTCGAGGCTTCCATGTCCTCGGCATCGGCTAAACTGGCCATCGTCTCGTTCAGGAGATCACCTCCTGGCAGCTTAAATTGCTCCTGGGGTGTATTTTGGTTTTGCTTAGCTCGGTCGTTGGCGTTGTGGCCATTGGACTGAGGATCCCTCGACGGCATTCTTTGAGATTGACGCCTCGAAAAGCGTTGAGAAGGCCTGCGCTCGAATTGCACTGTTCTTCGGGGACGGGATCGCGCGGTTGCCTGCCACTCCGTTTTGCCGGAGTAGCGGAAGCGGGATCCCATTCGGAAGAGATTCTGTTTGAGGGCGGAGTCATGAGGGGGAGCTTTGAGACGGAAAAACGTGTGATGCTCGATCGCGCATTTCCAGAGATGCTTGGCGGCTTTCTGGTTGAAAAGACGAAACACGAACGTGTGTTCCTGCTCGTAGCCTTCATCGTCGTCTTCCACAACGACGAGGGTGAGTTTTTTGTTCTTTATATCCAAGCGCGTAATTCTCGGCCAGAAGAACAGACCGATCTTTGTTGTACCTTCGAAAACAAGGATGCCGGTGGGCGTCAATCCGAGCGAATAGCTGTAGCCGTCCTTGCCGAGAACCGTGTGCATGTCGACTCCGTAGAGTTCGAGCCACTTGGCTTTGCTCAAATAGCTGAGCTCGGCCTGCGCGGAAGTTTGTCCCCGCAGACGACGAAACGCCTCGAGGATGTCGACTTCCATTTCTTCCGTTTGCTCGGGACAGAATCGAAATTCCGATATGAATTCGGCGGTATGCGTTTTGGCTTCGAAGTCTCCAAGTTCCGATTGGAGGGCGAAACCAGCGAGCTCGACCAGCGTTTCGTACGGGCACGGGAGGCGTCCTTGCAGCACGTCCTGTTTCAGCTGCAGGAAGAAAAGGTAGCGCGTGAGCTCTTCCCGGAGCAGCGTGGGTTCTGGCGAGTAGAATTTCACCCGCATTCGGAACGTGTAAGGAGGCCCTATGACATTCTGTTTTCGAACGCATTTCGTTGGGTCCAGCCAATGATTCACGTTGTAAGCGTCCGTGAACTGTAAGCCAAAATAGTCCTTTTCGATGAGATCAATACTGTAGAACACCTGTTCGAGCAGAGTTTCTCCGAGCGCTTTTTTCGGCAGTTCTACGGTAAGATCCGCGCCATCTAGAAGCACTACTTTGCACAAAAGTGTGTGACTAGTATCGGGTATCGCCGAGCCCTGAGGTCCTCCTTTGGTCCAACGCTTGCTAATGTAGCGAAACATGTTGAACACAAGTTCGTCGTCGTCTTGCCGCCGCCGCTGCTGCCGCCGTCGCGGTGGCTACTCCTGCTGCCTCTGCTGTCAGCTTTCGGGAGCGATCATAGGAAACGCTTTTGCACAACGCGCCGTTGCACCGAGGTTGTTGGGGTGTAAACTCTAGAGTCTCATCTTGTTCGTCCGCACAATCAGTCACACACACTCACTTCCTCCCGTCGTCCCGAGGAGAAGGAACGACGATCCTTCGCACCGTTCTGACTTCGGCACAAGCAGAAGGTAAATAAAATGGTGTCACGCTGTTCTGCTATGGCAAGAGAGAGCCAGCCAGCCAAGCAACCAACCAACCAACCCGCAGGAGAAAGAGACGGCACTGACGGAAAGGGCGCGATTATGGGCTAACGGATTGTAGCTACGTCAGGTGCGCTAGCTCGGCTTGATTCCTCCACGACCGCCGCCGCCACCGACTACGACGACGTCGTCTACGTCGACCGTGATGATGACAGCAACAACAACGGCAATGACGACGAACGCGCTGCTGGATTAGGATGCTAGGACAACGACAGCGACCACAACAACGGTAGCCCTGCTAAGGGAATCAACTATTGTTACCGAAAGACCTTCGGGGTGGGGCAACCTTCTGCGCGTAAATCTGTGTGACAGAGCGACTGTCTATCTCCGTGACGTTTTGCTCCAGTCGATCCGGGCTGAACTCAGACATCGGCGGCGGCGGCGGCGACAGCAAATTAATCTCCGCCAATCCGTAGCGGACTGCCAAGCCGAATGGAAAAGCCCAACCAATATTGAGGCATCGCAAAACGTTTCGTGAGAGAGAGAGAGAAATCGGACTCGGGAATGTTGACGCGGGAAATTTCGAACACCAGCCCACTTTTCTGTCTACTCACAAGTTCTATTTGGCTTTTCGACTCTCTCCCGAAAAGGCGGCCAAGCAGAAGCTCGTAATCGAATTATGGCGTGGATAAGGTAGGTGTGCGGCTAGCTCGTATGTTGGGGGAGTATTCTGTATCCATCTAGCTAATCTCACTCTAAGTCGCTCATGTTTCGACGGATCATCGAATCCCAAGCTGGCTTTTCCTCGATCGAGCGGGGACCGCTGGTCGTGTACCTGACTGACTGCTTGCCAAGTTGGTGTCATGAGTGCAGCTCAGTTTGACACTTTCAATCACCAGCTTCACACACACTCTGCTCGCCGAACTCTGTAGGTGGTGAAACGAACGCGGGAAGTGGAGCGACACAACACAAATAAGGAGAAGCAGCAAGACGACGAGTGGCCGACTGCGAAGAATTGAATCTGTCGATCAAAACACTCCGATGCCTCAAAAGCTCGAAACCCTGGATCGATGGCTATCGGCAGGTTGGAAAACCAGATGAAGTCCACGACGATTTTTCTTCGGAAAGTTTTCGTTGAGCCGAGAAGAACGGTTCTCGGTTAAAATTTTGCGTCGAAATCATGACTCGGATTCTTCTCTTGGGGAAATTACTCAAAATTGAGTTGTTCACTGAGCCCGAGGGGTATCGCACTCTGTTCCAAATGAAATAGTCCAGAGAAATAAGTTGCTCTGCATGTTTCAGAACAGAGGTAGAAGAGAACGAGCTCGATTCCAGACCCTGGAAACGTTTCAAGACGGTTCTGCAGATCGGGATACTTCGTGAAGTTGAAATCGGAACACCAGAACACCGACAATGATGACAGTGGCGATAATATTGTTTGTTTTGGAAAAACTAAGTTGTTCGTTCTCTTCGGTTGAGCAGTCCGCTCAAAAGAATCAATTTAGAACGAGACACGACAACATGGGACAATACGCGAAGACTCCGCCGGCGGAGACACACATGATACGCCTGGGAGTTTTTTTTGTGCGGAATTTTTTTCACGGACCAATCGATCCAAACGTTTGACCGTCCGTAAATAGTTTAGCCGCTGTGGCTGCCGAGCGACGATAACCAGAGAAGTAGCCGATCCGACCCCAACTGGGCTCCGTGTTCGGATGCCAAAAAGCACTGAAGCCACCAGCATTGAGCACTGAGCAGAGGAGTTAAATGCTCCATTTGCGCGGTTCGGGCTGTTTTCGTCCGACCGGACGATACCACGTCAAGAGAACGGACGACGAAACGTGGCTTCGGAACCGGTTGTGCGCAAGTGCCGGCTCGGACGTTATTGGAGAACGGAGGGGGAAAAGGAAAACCACTGAAGCTCACGATTGCGACTTCGAAGCGCTCCGACCGAATCAGGTG
Organism: Neoseiulus cucumeris; assembly: GCA_021527715.1. Classification (NCBI taxonomy): domain Eukaryota; kingdom Metazoa; phylum Arthropoda; class Arachnida; order Mesostigmata; family Phytoseiidae; genus Neoseiulus; species Neoseiulus cucumeris. The sequence continues at coordinate 97,719 of JAJSRV010000028.1, forward strand.
GACATGCACCGTGTACGCCGGGGAACAGGCGTAAAAAAATCCGAGAATTTTCTCTCAGTTTGTCTAGATCTCACCAACGCAGGCCGTGATGCTCCACTAACGCAGTAATCCGACGTCTCTTCTTCATCTCATCTCACGACAGGTTCAAAGTTTCGGGTTTTCGCCACGAAATTCTAGATCGCTTCGATCGGGATGTCTCTCAATCGCAACTTTCGCTTTGTTCGGGCAGCCGCGTGGTCGAACCCAGAGATCGAGAAGCGATTCAATCGCTTTTTCAAACGCTCGTCGTCGTGGTGCGGATGTTCCTTTCTTGGCAGCGGCCGGTGCTTTTGTAAGAGGGTGCAAGCGTGTATAGAGTGTATTCGGTTCATTCGAATCCCTTGCGAGCGAGCGAGCGAGCGAGTGTAACCTCTTCTTCGGGGACGACGGGAGCCCACTCACTTACAGACCACAAATCACATTGCAATTACTTTAGCTCGTGCTTCTCGTCGCTCGCTCCTCCCCAGCTGCCGCTCTCGCCCGACATCTGTGTGATCTACATGCTTGTATGTGTGGCCGACGAAGGCGAAAATATTCTCCCTCTTTCCCTCCCTCCCTTGCAGCCTGCTTGACTGACTGACTGACTGAGTGTAGTATACATTGGCTGGTCCAGTTCAGGAGCGCCCGAACTCCTCACTGGATCGAAACCCGCTCTCCAGACTCGGCACAGGAGCTCAGGGCTACAAAGGACCAAAGTGTGCCACCATCCTACTGCCAAAGCATCGGCATCCTGTCGCACCATATGCGTCAGGTAATCTCACCTAGTAGCAGCGGCAGTAACAGATTTTTATTAGCGCTTAGATGACTTGAACGCGCCCATGCTGTATCATTGAAGGTGTCGACTGGCCAATGTTGTTATCGACTATGTCACCGCTGTGAGGATAGTCGTTGCTGTCGTCACCAACCTCATGGCATAAGGCGATTTCGCTCGCGAACCGACGCGTTCTTTGCCAAATTACTTATACTTAATACAAACGTCACCGAAAACGCAATGGGACGAAGGAGAATCAACACTCCTGACACTCGGTTTCTATGAGTGATACGCGGGAGGGGCAAGGATTCCGCCGCAACCAAATTAAAGGAAAGCGCAGCGACAGACGAGCCGCTCACCACTTCTGGTTTCGTCCTATCGGTAATCGCGGACGGGTCGCCGATCCGCGATCCGCTCAATCGTTTTGCTCTGGGTGATCCTTGGCCTCTTGGGTGACCTTCGCGATGCTTCAAAGATGAGCATGAGGACTCCCAAAGTAATAAAGAAATAACTAATGATCATATTAACAGCGACAAGTACAACAACAATTATGAGCAACAGCAACACGATCGCGTATCGTCGACTAATCGGAGCTCTATTGATAAGTACAAGCTTTCGATTTCGTCTGATTCCGTACAATCTACTTATCTGTTAGGGTTTCGCTGTTCGACACTGCGCAGGGCTGACTCACTGTTCGGATCGAACCGGCAGGGAACGTGCTTTTCCATAATATCACTGATTCTCGAGTTGCTGTTTTCGATGGTTAGTTTGTCATCGTTCATTATCGCTTCGCTCGATGGCAAATATAGGAAGTATCTCGGTGTTTTGATCCGCTCGAACTCCAAACTCGTTTCTGACATTGGCTTCCAGTAGGACGTAGACTGACACGAACGTTAATTTCGTTCGTTTGTGAGAACTGAGAACTTCCACCAGGCTCTGTTCTCGCTATTGGCGTCGCCACTGAGCGAAATTTTGTTGCAGGTCTTGATGATTCCTAGGAGTTTCCAGCGCAACATCGTCAACAAACAGCCGGGCAGAGAGGCTCGACGTCTTTATCGCGAAGAATCGCGAATTGTATGCAAATATCGTTCGCTGCTCGCTGTCATTCGATTGTTGCATCGCCGTAAAATGTATCAGGAGTCGCTTCCGCAATTAATGGGTGACAGTTGTTCCAACCGGGTCGACATTGATACGAGTTGGACGCAACAATGTCTTTGTTTTGAACATTTTACATCGTCGTGACAAAACTGTGGCGAGTAGCCTGTTCACGCGGGACGATCAGAAACGAGCGAACTTTCTTTGCGTTCGCTTGTTGTGAAGCTGACCTCAAATCGCCGAATACACACCGACAACCAACCTATGCGCTCAGCTTCCACTTTATTTCGTTTTGCCGCTAGAGTTTTCGTCCTTTCGCGTGACCGTTCTCGTACGGCAATTCGTCCACGCTGTTCAGAATCGCCATTCATAGTTAGCGAGGCCATGTTCGAGTTTGTGTTCGTGAGTGAATGCAGATGGCTCGATATGGATTAGCGGTCAAGCCCTCTCGCACGACAACGAGCTCTTGATTTCGAGGCAATATTGTTTCTCGATCGGTGTCTAAACGGGTGCCTTGGCACATGTTGTAGCTTCCGGCGTTTCCCAGCGGCTCTGCTGGGGAACCTGCGCAGCGTGAATTCGCTATGAATTCTTAGTAGCTAGTTGGTCCACTCGCCAGCCATCCGGCAACCCAGTCAGTCTCCAAGCCCAAATCATCATCAGATGAGTCCGAGCAAATTATACTAAAACTCTCTGTTCCTGAAAGAACAAACGAAAAATCGAAGCAAGATTGTTTTTTCTCCTCAAAGACAACGCAGATGGCGATGGAAAGTTCGTTATCTGTTCATCCTCAACAGCAACAGAATCTAATGAAAAATAAATATTCCGAGCCCGGTGACATTGTCTTGCAAGCTGACAGGTTTCGAAGCGATGTTGATGTTGAGCCAGGTCGGCGTTTGACACTCGACAAAATGTGTCAACTCATCCATCGATGTCCAAACTGTACCGAGCGCGGTCTCTGTACAACGAACAACCGTTGAAATCTCATTCTCCGTGATTCAGCTTGCGTCATAAACTCTTTTTCGGTAGAAATCAATATTTATTCGGCAGTTATTCACATTTAGGGATTGTCAAGAAGGCATCTGAGTAGCGGGTGGACTTTATCTCTGTCGAGATAGTTTAGTCCTTCCTCATCGAGTGAAGTCTGTCATCAATCGAGACTCATTCTAAGGTCAGAAGAATCGAAGTCGGTCTGTAGGATTGTTGCAAAGATGTTTTTTGAGTCTGATTTTGAAGAGATTAGTTGAGTCTGTGGTTCTGATGTCTTGGAGTAAACAGTTCCAGACTGCAGCCGATTCCACGTAGTATGAGTTTCTTCCCGGTTTAGTGGTTCTTCTCTCAAGGCAGATAATTCTGCTGTATCGCGATCGTGGATGTCTCGTTCCTCCCAGTAGTTTGATGTCGAGGAATTCAGGCTCTTGTTTCGTGATTTGTCGGTGGAGGAAAACGCACATACTGTAACTCAGGGCCAAAGGCAGGGGAAGGATGTTAAGTTCACTCTGAGCTTGCGTTACGTCACAAGTCGGTCTAATGGCTCGAATTGCCTGTCTCTGAAGTCTGTGCAGCCGTTTGAGATTTGATTTGTTTGCCATTCCCTAAAAACCGGAACAGTATGTAAGGTGGGAGTGTACATAGGCATCATAAAGAGCCTTTCCCATTCGATATCCAGAGATTTTGCACGAATTCTTGACGATGAAGATCTCTCGATTTGGCTTACAGGAAATCTCCTCAATGTGATACCTAGCTTAAAGTTTCTCATCCAGTGTACAGCCCGGAAACTTCTCCCTCTCGACTTTTTCAATGATTTCATTGTTGAGCTTGATACTGAGAGAGGGGGTGTCTTTTTTTTCGTATTGAACAACATGTAGTGAGTTTTTCGACAATTAAATCGGAGTAAGTTGATTTCACACCATCTATCAATTCTCTCTGAGTCATCTTGCATCTTACTCTCAAGTTCGTCGTAAGATTCACAGATGTATACTGCGCTGGTGTCATCAGCGAAGATGTTAACCTCGCCGCGACATGGCCCGTGGGGCATGCTCTCCATTTAGGAAATCCATCGGGGTTGGACTCCGACCTCGGTTTTCCAGAAGTAACAGAATTTGTCAGCATCTGCAGCTCACCTGGGCTCCGCGAAAAATCACTTCAAAAGCTCCCACGAAATTCCGGAGCGAGCATAGCCTAAAATGTTTTTTTTTCTCCCTCTTTTTGTAGTGCCGTTCTTCCCCATGGAAGTCGTTCCGTCAGCTCGATGTTCTCGTTGAATTGTTTCACGACTACGGTGTCTGGCTACAGAGGAGCTATGTTGCCGCCTCCTTCGTCTGTCGTCGTCGCTGCTGCTGCTGCTGCTGCTGCTGCTGCCGGGTCTCATCATCAGCGGTTCTAGAAAGAAGATCTATTTTCTTTTTCTGGTGTCTCACAATGGACTGAAATGTTTCTCGTTCGTCTGGTTCGTTGTGTTTTAGTCTGGTCAGCGGGTGGACAGACGCTGTAGCAGTTCGGCGGCACAGGCAGGAGCTCCGGCTAGTTTGGCAAGCGGATCGTTCATATAGCCCGATCGCCAACAGAAAAATCAACGAACAACGACTTTCCGAAATCGATACGTTGCGCTCACTGATGATTTATGATGCAAATTTACCACCACCACCAACACGATGATGATCATCTCAGCACCATCTACGACGAGCACCGATGGTTCGTGACACGGTCAGCAGGCATGCATATGTACTACGGATATACTATCTCGGCCACTATGGACGAAACGAGAATATTTAACAACTTCCGTATGTATTGTAACTAACACACGCCGAGGCATCAAGGCGGACTCGAGGACGAAGCTTATTTGAAGAGCCTTGAACCGAAACGCCGACTCTTGGCTCTTCGAGTTTTCGGAAATCTTCGAAAAATTGGGAAGAACGGACTGGAGACTCAGACGAGAATCGATCGAATGGCAGAGTTGAAGACAGCTCAAATATCAGAAACTTTACAGAAGTCTCAGAATCGAGAAAATCATTCTCGTCCGTTTGTCTGCTTACGACATCCTCGAGATGTTCTCGGACACACGAGACCTTTGCGTGATATATGTACATATGTCTGGAAACTTGAACACTCGGCGGATTGCTTCCACGTCAACAACGATACATTCTGCACAATGAATCACGAAATCTAGATTCGCTCGAAGAATAAGGAAAAGTTCGGAAAATATGGTTACCTGCGACCGAACGATGTCGATGTCTTTTGATGATTGATTCAATATATGAGAACAATTTCAACAGATTAAAATGGAAAGGATTGACGCGGGTGTTTTGACTTTAAACGTGGTGTTCTCTCACTCACATCAGATTTGAAGATTCCTTCCCGCGCTACGCTCGTTTCTCTTTGCGGAACTTCCAATCCGAGGCAAAGGTACGCCGGGTTGAGAATTTTTCGTTGAGTAGTACGATCGAAGCGTATTGGAGGATTCAGCAGCTTGATCAGATGGTTCGTGCTTCCAAATAGCGGATTAGCTGGTGGAATGACCGTAAGATCAAGCCCCCTGAATAACAACTTGTGATGGATTTGTGGTGCGTGTTCGTGTGCCTTCAAGCGCGTGTGCCTACGCTTGATTTTCCGCTCCAATCACAGATACATAATCAGTGGCCGCCATCGGATACCCGGATTGAGTCAATCATATCAGTCGTTGTAATCATCGTCGCCGCTGCTGTCGCCCGCCGTAAACGTAAGCGACGGTTGTCAGGAATCGACGAGGGAAAAGAAGAAGACATCAATCCTATCAGTGATCGAAAGTGATCTTGTTCAGAAGAACAGCAGAGCATCGTTGACTTGTCTAATGAACTATCCGACCCGCTCGACGACTGAGCCGTCTATTTGCTATCAGCCGGAGCTCACTTGATAGCCACTCGTCTTGGTTTGCGTGACAGCCGAACTTGTAACTGCATCAATCTAAATTTGAAGCTGTGGGATCGCCCTCATTGCACTCGACCGAATGGATATGGAATAACTGCGAGAAGAGGAATCGATGGACATCGTCGTACCTGACGTGACCTCTGACTAAGTGAGTGACTGACTGACAGATCTCAAAGATCTCGAGAGACCCACCGCCTACGTGAGCTCTGAGTTGTGCGTTTTATTCTCAGTTACGCTCTACGAGTACTATCACCTGCTAATCGTCAGACACTGACTGACAACCGTGCGAAGCTGATAAGGCGTCTGCCTACTCAAGGTCTCTGAAAGTCAGAGGGAGTACGTGCTGCGTTTTTGAAGTGACACATCTTCCACCGGTGCAGCGAGAATGGAATATTTTGGAAAATTTCGTTGCGCAGAGAGCGGAATCGGTTTTCACAGCCTGGAAATTCATTGCATTCCTGTCTGCAACGATGAGAAAGTGGAAGTTTTAAAATCGATTCCTACTTTTTCGATACAAGTAAATTCCAGAGTCGAAATGTCAGGGATTCCACAGGAAATGTTTTCCATTTCGATAATGGTTCTCGGCCTGGAAGCCGTCACTTCTGTGAACACTCCAGAAATGCGTGACATCTGTGATCGTTCCAGTTTAGCGAACTCCGTTCCGTAGCGTGGAATGTTTCAAAAGTTCCAAATTCCTCGATCAAGTCATCCGATGATTATTTCGATGTTCTAGCGATGCTCTCTGATCCGATCGCATTCCAGGATAAAGGACAGTTGAAATATCGATGACAACGCCGTTCCATAGTGCCGGTGGTGATTACGCTGACGAATTTCGTGCAAACACTTCATCATCTGCTGAACAAGTGTTTCGAGCTACTCCTACTATCGTTGACCTTCTCTCTACCTCTATCTCTCCGGTTCTCACTGCAGGTTTCTCAACCGTGGGTGAAGCTGTCACGGAGTCCACTTGTCACCAGCTCACCCGCCCGCATGCTTCTTTATTCTCTCTCCCTGAATCGCTGCTTCTGCCTGCATCTCTGTCCGTCCGTCGGTCTATCGCTGTTCGTTCTTTCGTCTTTCTTCGATTCGAAGTTGAGCCAAGCAGGCGGTGTATTCTGCCAAATCAAATCTGTACACGATGAGCGGCCGACAGAAGGGGAGCTGCTCGTCCGAGTCGAGTTAGTTGGGTGGGTGCTTACTCACCCGCTCCCTCTGTCGCTCACTTACTGACTCGCTCTTACACGCTGGGCTAGAAAGCTCGTCATAGCAGTTCGAGTGCTGAGTGAATAAAAAACCACACTGTATAACCAGTCAACTGTGGCTAAACGTACTCGACTCGAGAATGAGTGAGAGCGAGCGAGCGAGCGAGCGGGAATGAACGAATGACCGAGCAAATCATATAGGATCGGAGAGAACGATAAACTCAAATCACATTAAGGAGCACATTAACAACAGACGAACAGGATTCGGAGCGATACGGAGACAGACTGACAGGCTTCGCCAACCGCGATCAATGTTATTTGCTTTTGTCGCCATCTCATCCAGAGGAGAAAAAACGATGCTCCGAGTACATAGAACAATACCACGAGTGCTCGAGCCATATCCTCGTCGTGGACGATACTTTGCAACCTGTGGTAATTCCACCGAGGTGAACACTACCGCTGATTATGGTCGTCATCAGGCTACTTGATCAGGTTGAAGGCTCAGTCCAACATATTTAGCTCAAAACAACCCTCTTATGATGAAGCCGGATCCCAATCATATCTTGGTACGGTTGGAACTGAAATCGGTTATAACAAACTCAGATTTATGCACAGTCGATGCCGATTTTGCTTCCTCTTGAAGGCGGTCGCTTGATCTCTTTAATTTTGGTTCGGTTGCTCAGCGGTCTCGCTCGTCTACTTCTCCGTTTCCGGCGCGCGCCGCCGTCTCGGCCTCTTCTATCCCTCCATTCATCTCTCCGGCCGAACAGTGGCCCTGTCGTCCGACTTCGTTCGATAGAAGACTGATGTTGCGTTGCGTTGCACAAAAAAACTTCTTCCCAAGCGGTCAGTCAAGCTCGCAGGTCGATTTCAACCGAGAGAGAAATCATTTTTCGAGCACATTTTCTCAACGGGGAGGCGACAAGAGATCTCTTTCCCAGCCGAGCAAAATCCTCAGCCGTCTCCGTGATCGTGGCATCATCGTTTTTGGGCCGGCTGCTCACTCTCCATCCCTCGTTCCTCGCCTTCACATAATCTTGCTCTTCATATCGAACTCCATATGAAGACCGAGCGAAGGAGGAGGAACGACAAGCGAGTGTCCTCTTTAGATAAAGGAAAAAAAATCTCGGCGCCGTCGTCTTCCACCCACAGAGCCGTGGTGCTTGTGGCCGAGGGAAGTGCAAGTCTGTTACGAACAACAATGTCAAATATATCATGACGATTTGCAACAGCCGAGCGAGCCACAAGCAAGAAGCAGCTTCAATTCGTGGCAACGAACGCAAAGAATGAACAGATAGAACTTTAGTGATTCACCGAAGAATACTGAACATCGAAAAGACACGGTTGCGTCGAGAAAGGCGCTGCCCTCGCCTTGACTTGGAAAAATGTCTCAGTTCCTCGAAGGGAGGTCGGAGGAGCCGACATGGAGGAGTTTCGTTGCTTACCTGAACGACTCCGATTGTTGAAATCGTTTCGAGAAAAACAGAGCCGCGTTCGACAAAAGTTCAGAAGATGTTCCTTTCAGCGGTAGGTCACGCGCTCCAAAAAAAAGATTTGGTTTCATAAGCGAGTGAATGGACTCAAAGATGTGCTCAGTCCCCACTATCCGCCTACTTTCAAGCTAGCTCGACTTGCTCGAATAGAGACAGTGCGAAGGAATCGAGCTCGATAGACCTATGCCTTAGCGAGTCGACAACCGCAACCATATCGACTGGGTGGTTTTTGAAGATTAAATTTTATCGCACTTCTTCCTACACGTGAACTCATTAGTGTGGGCAGAGAGAATAGAGCGCGCGGTCGAACAGCGCGAGAGAGAGAATAGAAAAAGAATAGATGAAAAAGCTTCAACACTACTGCTGCCCGGCCACACTCAAAGAAGATGTGTGTGACACCGGGATGAGGTGCGCGACGACAGTTTTTTTTTAAAATAGAAAAAAATTCGAAGCCAAAATCGAGGGACGACGACAACGACGCCGCTCTTATCTCGTTGCTTAATGACGTGGAATATCGCGCGATTGCTCGGACGGGGAGCGAGGCCGTCATTCAGAGCCGGTTCTCGAGACCAACCAGCGCAGAAGAAAGAAAGTAAAAAAACGAGTCATCGAGACATAGGTGTATGTCTGCACGCGGAGCCTCTTTATCTGCTTCACACTTTTACGGGCTTCCGTTTCTCGTGGTCGGTGGCGTTTTCGCACTGCACTACCGCCTGTCAAAGCGATCCGAGTTCGCGAGCTGTTTGGTTAGCTCAGCGCTTTCTCGCAACATCTCTGATTTGAATACAACCAAAAACGCGACCGGGTGAGCATAAGCGGTGATTCCGTCGAGAGAAGATGCGAGGCAGGCGAGGAAGTTTTCCCAGTTTCTCTCCTTCGAAGCTAGGCCGGGAGGGGCGGGGGGAAAGAATCGGGGCAGAGGAGAAGTGCGTGACGAAGCCATCCTGGAAGCCTTGCTGGCGGGCGGGCAAGCGAGCAGTTTGGTCGGTTGCTGGAGGCGGACTTGAGCCAGTCGGCAAAGCGATCAATCTTGGGGCAAATCCCTACGAGCCCAGTCGAGTCGTTCCCACTCTGTCTAAGCGACCCAATCAGCATCTACGCGTCAAGCGAATGATCCGGACAAGTAAATAAGCTACAAACACATACAGCTCAAACAAACTACCCTGGCGCTCGCACCGACACGTTACCCGTAAAGCCGACAGCCCGCGTAATTCCAACAAACCCTCCAGTTGTGTTCTCTTATTATTTCGTATTGCTTCGCAAACTCTCAGAATTCCTTTTTCTCGAATCGTACCTTATTTCTTAAACAATGTTCCGATTGATGACGTAATAGATGTGAATGTCGTCCAAACCGCAGTTCTACAAACAGCTTTGCCGTATGAGACGCCGCTGAGAGCTATTGATAGCTCTCATGTTCCAGAGAGAACCTACTCGGACGAGAATTTGGTTGTTCTTCGAAGTTCACGAACGCAAGGAATGATGTGTTTTCAGGACACACCGGAAACCGACCGTCCTTCGACAAGAAGACATTTCTTGGGCAGACCATGTAGACTGGATTCGTCAAGACCTCGACGTAACCGATCTTCATGGTATCATCAGAGTAACAAATCCAAATCTCCACGTTTCGCTTCCGTTCAGCGTCGTCAGATGTTCGTCGCGCGTACGTCGTTAGACTTTGATTGAAAGAACGGGAGGAGAGATTTCGCGATGCGTGAGGTAATCAGTAGCCGCGATTCCTTCTGTAACCAAAGAAAAATCCTCGATTCAGTAGCCAAAGTCGAACCCGTTTCAGTTCGTGCTCACTGAGCTGTGAGCATGTCTCCTTTTTGTTTTGGGAACCTTGCACTTGAGGTAGAGGATCGAGCGAGCTCATCCGAGAGTACGTTGTCTGTCTTTGTGCCGCTGCTTCTCAGCATCGTTCGTATGATCCTCATCCTCAGCCTACTCAATATTAAAATCTGCTTAGAAATATGCGGCTAGACTCGCGATCGAACCACTGAACCTTGGCACGATGGCGCTGCTCTATGCAAAACAGGACTCGAAGATCCTCCGCTTTCACTTCGCGAACACCCACTCACTCGGGTACTCAATATAGAAAACGATAGAGAGCAGCCGTTATCGATACTTGTTCCTTGGCTGCTCGGTTCGTCGTCGACGTCGTTGTCTACGCGGTCGGCGAACTCGCTCTTCTCATCGACTGCTCCTTTCGCTTCCCTTATTCTCCTGGCGGTGGGCTGCTCTTTTCCCGAAGCTCCATCCAGATAGCAGGTGGAGTCGATCAATAGCTAATGGATAAAAATTATTAAAACTTCTAGCGGAGAATGCGTCGTTATCGTAGCTCGTTGAAACGCCCGGCCTGCTGGTTGGCTGCTGCCCTCGAGGGTCGCTCGTTCGCTCGCTCGGTCAGGCGATCGGTTACTCAGCTCAGTCGATGATTAGAGTTTCGAACTTTGGCGCCGAGATTGACCTCCGGGTCAACTCTTTCATCTCTGATCCGACGCAAGAGAGACAGTGACCTGACCCTCAATCCAGGGAGCGGAGTCGTTTTTGAATTTAAAAGACGAACATGAGAATCTCGAGCGAGATCTAGATGGGGTCAGAGAGCTCCAAGAGGAGGGAACGGATTCAGCAAAAGTCGAGAAAGGAATTCGATGGTTTCAGGATCGGTTCTGCCGGTCGTCCATCTCGAGACAAAACGAATTTAGAAATATGTCAAGCAGAGCCGACATTGCCCTGGCTGAGAGCTTTGTTGGGAAATCGAATCTAGTTTCAAGTTGGACAGACCAACCGAGCTCGCGGCAACGAGCCACCTGCGCACCAAGCGAAACCAAGAAGCGTGAAATAAACCCTTGACGTCCTGCAGAGAGAATCAGAGGCGAAAGCTATGGGCCCACTTGTGTGCTTCCGCGTCTAGTTGTGTGGTCGCCTGCCCACTCGCTTTGTCGAATGTTCGCTGTTTCTGCCACGAGCAGTGTGCGCTGTTGATTCATCATTTGCTTCTGTTAATTATCATCGGTGTCGCCGTCTGTGTCGGTCGCACCATCTCGTCCTTGGCCTGATCATGCTTTCATGGATTTCAAGCCGAGCTCTGAGAAACGAGAATCGTATCAAAAGTCTTTCCTTCCTTCGCTGCCAACAGTCCCGCAAAGAATACCTGCTTCTATGATTTTCCAGGAGATCTTGCCACCGATGGTATTGTATCGGTTCTCGGTATTCTCGTGGAAAAGGGGGTGGGGAAGGAGAAAGCGAAGGAATTTCGGGGGGGGGGTTGTTGTTGTTGCAAATCCTGCAGAGACTCCTGTCGTCGTTGCCGTCGGTCGGATCGTTGCGCTATGCACCAGTCGTCGATTCAAACCCGGGCTTTGTACATACTGCTGCTCTGTACAGAGCCACCTGGCAAGCAAGAAGGCGGACCCTTAAAGCGCCGCCCTCAACCGCTGCCGCCGCTGCTATGGCCGACCTCCTTGTGCATCCTTCCCATCTGCACTCCTGAGCGAACACAGTTGCTGTGGCTGCTGCTGCTACTGCCAGTTGGTGCTTCTGTCGTCCTGTGTTGTTCGTCGATCAGCTTGCGCGCTCACTTGTCTTCTCTGAGCTTGTCCAAATTTCTCACAGGCTGGTGTCACCAAACGTCAAGCATCCTGGAGACGGTTGCACTGCAATGTGAGTCATGACACTTGTTTCCATTTAGTTGCTTTTGATCGAAATTCCGGAAAACTGGGTCTTGCCGTTTTTTGTGGCAATATGCTACTCATAACCAAACCGAATCAAGCATCTAGTTCCGAAGACTCGAGATCTTATTTCGTCGAATACCTCATTATTGATCGGAATACATCGCTACCGGCTCCTCTCTGTTTTGCTGCTGCTTCTGCTGCCATTGTGTCGGTTGCTCGCGCCCTGAACTTACCTTTCGCAGCCAATGTTGAGTTCGTTGAGAAACACTGAGGTTTTCTGCGGAAACTACTGCGTCGCTGCCCTGTCTAGAGCGGAATCAAAACATCAGGGCTGCCGACAGGTTGAAAGAATCGCGGGAAAACTCGTTCGCCCATGCTGGAAATTGCCGCCAAACGAGATTCTGTGGTCTGAGGCTCATTTGGCTTCAATGCAATCCGTCTTTGATATTCGGGTAGGGTTCGCCATGTGACCGATTGCGAGCCGATCGATTTCACCGTCCGGATAACGAATGAGGAGAACATTAATGAGCTTCCATACGTGAACATGATACTTCCACTTTTCCACCATGAGTCCACTTTTCGGAGTGTCCAAGAACACATCGCGTATGAATCAAGATCGAAAATCGTTGGATGCTAACTCGACTCTGCATTGATGTTGATACCGGGTTGGAATCGATTACATTTGGGCTCAGTTGGAAGTTGACTCGGAAGCTCTGAAGCCCATCATGACTTCGGGTCGACCCTTTCTTGACTGTCCTCTGACATATGTGAGGTACCGTTTTGCCCGCTGGCGAAGTTCTCCGTTCGTTTCTTTCCTGACCCTCTCTACATACCGACCTGATTCCGCAGCCTAAATGGCCTTTCGCACGTTCTTTCAATCGGGCTATTTCTCGTTCAATTCTAAAAATGTTTCCCGATCCAGTTGAATGTTTCTTTGGGAGCATCCGTCAGAAAACCTTGACGAGCAAGACGCCCCTGAAAGAGTTGTTACCGCTGTTTGAGATCCTAATCACAATTGAAGGCAGCAAGTCAAACTCCTCCCTCAATTGAAATAACTCCCCACTCTTGTAGACCGCAAAGCGCGGCTCTGTGGTGGGGTGGCAGCAGCAGTGGGGAGTTGACGATTGACTTTGAGGGCCGGCCGCTGCTCCCGCAACAGCCAAGCACAACACCCTCAACACCCCCAGGGGGGGAACGAACAAGGGAAGAAACACGAACGAGGGGAGTCGAGAAGAGATCGCTGGAGCGAAAACCCCACTCATGACCAAGAACTTGAACTCCGTGAAATAAGATGCACCCTGCAAACGCAGCGAGACACCGCAGCGTTCTGAGTGTTCTTCACATGTAATTAATACTACTTCACTCTTGAGAGAACCTCGCTCTTGACTGAGCCATATGTGCACGACGCACGAGAGATCGGATAAGAACAGCGAGACACTGAACTCGGAGACAAGTGATTTTTCCGAAGAGATCACCACTTGGCCCGGGAGCTTGAAAGGAGAAACCTCAATTTTCTGCGATATTTCTGCGATACTGCTCCTGGAAAACGGGTTGCCATCGACTCTGCTTCTGATGTCTGGACTGTCCAGGCGAGTCCAGCTTCGTTCGGGCCTCGCCATATTTCATCATCGAGGCGTAAACCCTAAGCTGACCGTTCTGATCCCGCACTATGTTAGCACGCAGGTTGCCGACGGAACCGACTGCTCTGACTAACAAACTGTCCGGAATTCCGTAACTCGGAAGACCCTGTGGTGTTTCGGCGGACGAATAAATTGTAGAACTGCGTGGTTTCGGAAACGGAGCATCATCGACATGAATGCAGCCACATGCCATACCTCGAAGCAGCAGCACAGCACAGGTCGACGCCGTATCTCGTCGGAACATACCGTAGCGTCTTTGCGAGAAGGAGATTATTAGGGTTTATTCTCCTGTATTCTCCGAGGAGCTTGAGCCGCAGGAGAAGATCATGTTTCGGGATTGTCGCCAGATGGCCTCAGAATGTAGTGAGACTTAGCCACGAATCAGGACGACCGGGGGATCGAGAAGATTGCTGCGGATTATATCGTGTTTTGCCTGTCGTCGTTCTAACAACGATTCGATGGATGAACACCCTGCCTGTGAATGTCATTCTGACACGAGGGGATCGTGTTTTGAATTGTTCCAATCAAGCTCGAGCTTCTTCTCCCGCTTACAGAATGGACGCGGACGTTTCCATGCGAATAGTTGCCGATCAGAGCCTTCGTAGCGGCATTATCCTAGGACCCGTGATTCCCAAAAGTTCAATCTCAGGACATGCTCTGGACCCTCTAGCCTGCATCGCCTTCCGAAGCAGAGATGAATATCCGATTGACGACAAATCGACAACATTGATGGTGAGTTTGCGGTTTGCGAGAACATGGAAGAGACTTCCTCCGAATCGGTCTCTTGAAATCGAAAGCTGTTTCCACCGAATCTGGCGGAAGACCGAACAAAGTGAACATTATCTCATGTCCTAGGAGAAAGGCTTCGTTCGCTTTCGGCTCTCATTCTCTTCGGGAGCTCTCTTTCAATATGCGAGGAGATAGTTCAAGTGGCAATTTGTAAAACTCGCTCCCTATGTTTGCTGATAACGAAGAGAGAATGGATCGGATTTTCGGTGGCACTTTTTCCCCTTCACCGCAAGATAAAGCAAGCGGCAAAATATAAAACTCCGGCGGAGAATATTTGGGAGTCCCCTTGTTCTCGGGAAGCATCATTGTCGTTGCCGCAGCTCCCGCTTGTTGGTGGCGAACGGATGAAGCCTTTTAAAATGTAAAGTTTCCCAGCGCGTTCGAGCGTGCCGCGTGTATGTGTCGTGATGAACAAGCAAAAGATGGAGAGCCCTAATCTCAGTCAGTGAACACAGCTATCGCGGCCCGAAGTTTGACCCGCTCCGATAAACCTGAATGAAGTTTTTGCTCTTTTTTTTCCCGGCTTCGACAGCTCTCCACCTGCCTCGCTAGCAGAGATCATTCCTGGCTCATGCATGTACGGACGGCTCGTTTCGCCGAAGAGCAGAACGTCGAAGTTTCTATATTTGAGGGACAGATTCAGTATCGGACGGCGAAAGATGTCCTGCCCGGAGAGGAGCTGCGGGTCTGGTTTGGCGCAGAGTTCAGTCAGATCCTACGGTTGCCGGCTTTCGCTTCGCTTGTTCTTCCCGACACCGAGAAGAAGTACCGATGCGTGTTCTGTAACGAGAACTTCAATTACCCCTACCCCATGATTGGTCACATAATGTATCGGTGTCCGATCCGCGACACGAGTCAGCCCAAAAGCCTTGAGGCAGCATCTATGAGCCCTTCAACGCCTCCGTCTCCGCCTCTCCTCTCACCACCTTCCAGGATGATATCTCCGGGTGCGTAAACTTCCCTCTTCCTCCAAATAAAGTAGCAGGGCTCTTTTCTCTGGCTTGGAGGGAATCGTTCTCTGTTTTTCTCTCACAATCGATAACCGTTGAGACATCTGCAGGACTTTCGGGTTCGACTCCGAATTCGCCTTCCACTACTCCTCCGAACTTGAGCCCGGGATCTTCGTGGACGCCTGCTACGGTTCTTCCTGTGAGTCAGATGAAACGAAGACGATTCAAATCGTTCGACATAGCGTCGCTCACTGACGAAGGAGAAGGTCCCATGAACAACAACAAGGACAAAAGTGAGAATGGTCCTGATGCTGTTATCACCAATCTGAACCAGGGGTTAAACCTCATCAGTCCACTGCACGGCTCACCTCAGTTCCCCACCTACACACCTTTGAATGGTATCAGCTCAACGATACCTCCATCGCTGTCACCATACAATCCCTCGGGTAAGTACCGATCAGGCCGCAGAAACGGATCGTGTTCTCGCAGATTTCAGTGTTGAACGATAGCCTGGATGTCAATTACAGGTCTCTCGAGCCCGTTCAGTGTCGGGATACCTAATTTGACGAGATCGCCTCCGGCTCCGAAGCCGCGAAAGGCTCCAAAGCGATCAAAAGCCAGTCCGTCTCCGCCGTCAGCGCCCTCGGATCCGGCTCAAGCAGCTTTGTTATCTTGTCTACCGCCGTCACTGGCCGCCCTGTCGATGCCGTCGCAGAACTGGTGCGCCAAATGCAATACCACATTCCGCATGACTTCTGATCTCGTCTATCATATGAGGTAAGGAATTCTTCGATCGGTGTCAACTTTCTCAAGTATGCAGCAGTGATCTCCGCATGATCGAAACACCCCCTGATTCGACGCCGAGTTGATTCTCTGACGATGAGTACTCATAATCAAGACACTTTTGAGAGGAATACGCAAGCGACCTGAAATTTAGTTTCTGTTATCTAGTCCGACTTGTTATTGTGTGGTTTTAGTCTTAAAAATCTTCCAGAGTCGAATCTAGTGTGTGAATTTCGAAACTAGTCGCGGATTTTATAGCCCTGAACTTCATTCGCGACCCTGCTGACAGTAAGTCAAGGAATGGCTGAATTCCTCGTCCGCTAGATCCTCGTCCTTGTTACATCTTCAATGTCACGTTCAGGTGGCTCTTGCTGAGACTTCCATCTGTGATGAGTGATAGAGTGATGGATAAGGGGTTCATTTCAATTTCACGTATGCTTTGCGACACATCTCCTCTCATGATGGGTCTAACATGCTCCACGTTCTCCTCATCGAGAAATCCGTGATGTTCTGAGTGTCGGTCGTGATCTGCTGCTCAAACTGCATCCAGTCGTCCTCTCATAGGGCAGGCGAACGCTGTACACCCTGACTCAGAAGCTGGCTAGCCACTCACCGAAATGAAGACTCTCCTGTATTGATTACCTGCATCGGGGTGAAGATGTTCTGGTTGTTTGCTCCTGCAGTCATCAGCAAAGGCGGCTGAAAGAAGGATGACTGGCACCAGGAGCCATATTTGCGACTTCATTAACATCTTGTGTCTCATAAGTAATTCGTAGCAACCTGGATTTTTGTGGGTTTCTTGGTCTGCAGAGTCCATGCGTTGGAATGCGAAATTAGCAGAAAGGATTTGAGAGAGGTTTTCATGTTGTGCTCCGTTCCTGTTTGCAGGTCTCATCATAAACGCGAAGGGGATCCAATGAAACGTAAAAGGGAGGAAAAGCTCCGCTGTCTCATCTGTCACGAGACCTTCCGAGAACGACATCACCTCACGCGTCACATGACTAGTCACCAATAGGCTCGCAATCAACGACGTTTGCTGCATGTGTCCTGTCTTTTATGGTAGACGCGATCAGTAGAAACCAATCGTCCTGCACGTTCGAATAGGTATCGTTGCTGTTGACTCGCTGTGATTTCTAGATAGCATTTCTACCTTGAGCACATTCAGTCGGCAAGTTACTGTAGACAAGGAGTCGATTCATTCGCAATTTTTACAACCCGAGCAATCGTTCCTTTCGCACTGTAGATTCTGCGCCCGGCTGCCGGTTCCATATTGTGAGGAAATTCCCAGACTCAGTTTCAATGATCCAACTCTCAATCCCGGGGGAATATTCTCAAATAGGTTGTTAGATTATCGGACGAATATTGAACTGCTCAGATTTTCTCAAGCGTTCGCAATCGGTGGAAAAAAAACAATCAGAAACCGATGGGTACAGGTTTGCGATTGATTTCTTGCTTTCGGAACCCGATCGTAGGGAAGATATCGCGCTGTCAGCTCACATCGCTCCATGTGAAGGACTCCATCGATAGTCACATTTGAAGTCGATGGAATTCCTCGTCAACATCGCCTCAAGCAATAGATGAATAGAGGAGAAAAGCCACTGCGCAGCTAGTCGTAATTTTAGTCGATCAAACCTTGTAAAATATATTGTACTAGGACGAAGAACATCACGAACCAACTTCGTTTTTCGATTCACCAAATCAGTGAATTCAACAAACGCTCCAGTTCCTCAGCCTTCATCGAGCTGAATGGCTCGCCTCAAGGCAAAAGACCGCAAATAAGCTTTAGTAGGTATTAACAAGTCTCGTGTTGAGATCAAGTACAGCATCATTGCTTCCTCACCACGGGAAACAAACCGAGAAACCCGAATAAAGAGAGATGCAGTTATGGAGAGAAAAAAAAACTCGAGATGAATTCAGTTATCTGCGTTTTTTATTTTCACTGAGAGCTTGCGAGGAGTCGCGCGCAAGACGGAGCAAGTTGTTGATCTGAATGACATTAGCATCACATATTTATGGAGATGCTGAGGAAACGCGACCCAGTCTAGATGGAGTGGAGTCTGTTGGGTATCTCGACTCCGGCGGATGCACTCTGCAGATGGAGGAACCTCGCACAGATGCGGGCCCAGACTCTCTGGAGCCGATGCTTACCCTTGCCAACCGCCGAACAAACGAACCAGCGGACGGAGAATTTTCGTCTGCTTCACTCACAGCCGTTCCGTGGTCGCGCATTTCCCTATGTTCCTCAGATTGCAACGGCGGTTGTTTACGATTCTGAACCGAAAATGCAAGAATACTAGTAAAGCTCTCAGAAGCATGAGTTTCCACATTTTCTCGATGTATACGACGGATAAATTTCAGGGATTTTTTTCCCCCAGTGACAGTCGGGATGATCGAACTCGTTCACAGCCCGTTCTGTCCATCCATATATTCCAAGTGGATTCGGTATTTTGGCGCAGAGTTTGGTCGGGATCAAAAGTCGGAAGACTGTTGTACATCTCGACTACCAACGAGTAAACGCATCCGCGGCAGCCGGGAGACTTTCGAAACGCTCGGTTGAGAGTCTCCTGAATGCAGACACGGCACAGTGGCGAATCGATGAACTTAGCAGCGAAGTGTTCCTGCGAAAGAGCAGCCAATGCCAAGGCCCTTATTTCCATATGAAAAGAAATCATCCACTCCCATATTGAGAAGAAGTCAGAGTCTCCTCTCCGTGGTTGTACAGGGCCCACACATGTCCCAAAAGAACATGTCATCATCATAGATACAAATGGCTCGTCGCTGCTCTTTCTCTTTCGGCTTTGTTGAAAGCATGTGGACCAAACCGAAAGAGAACAAGAACGAGACCTTTCAAAAGTCAACCAAGCTCCGGCGAACCTCGAGCGAGCCCCCATGATATCCAAGTCCAGGATTCGACGAATCGGTGTCACAATCAGAAAATGGGGCGGGAAGAACTGACATCCAGAACTGAGTCTCGATAATCTGTCTTCAGATTCGTTCAATATTTCCGTATTCATCGAGCTTCAATGGAAGGAATAAACGATTCTCTACGTACAATATCTAGAAAGCTATGAATTGGGCGCGATATCGTGCGGTCTCGACTCGACACTGCTGCTTGTTGTGAGTTCAGTCGCCGAATGCCAAAAGCCGTCGGTATAACTCTCATCGGAGTTCGACACGATCACAGGCATCCTTATCGTTACCCCTTTCGATTTCATCTCGCTGTAAGAGACTATAGCTATTGCGCGGTGATCAGGCACGAAATGTTGCAATGCAGGTTAGCCCAGTGGCGTAGCCAGCCTATTTTTTTCACGACGCTTGACGATTTCCCTGGTGTTGTTGGTGTCCTCCCCTCTCCTTCCCCTTTGCCCTCGCAGCCTATAACACTACATGATTCGGCTTCTCCGCGCTTTGAAGACTAGAGTTCAAGTCCAATCAGCCCGGAAACGGTTTCCATTCCTCGCGACGAGGACGCTTGGACTTTTCTCGTTTTCAAATTATTCCCCCCGGTGCGGAAGACCGGTAATGAAACGCTCAATGAGAAAGATTCCATACTTGAGTTTTATCGAGCGGAGATAGGACTTGATTTTCTTCAATGCGCTAAAGGATCGTTCACATGACGCACTGGTGACCGGGAACGAAAGAGTCATCTTGAAGTACAGGATCAGTTCCTTGAAACCGTCCTTCACACCTAAAAGATGGCCGAGGCATTCTGTTGCAGTCTGGAAGTTCTTCGCGAGCAGGAGATTCCTCGCCACACCAAGTTGAGGTGCGATCACATGGTTCTGGATTCCGAATCGAGAGAATGACTTACAGAACTCTCTGACCATCGTTTCGTCGAGGAAATTTTCGCTCCGTGGATCCGAAATGCCGAGCATAAGGAGTGTGATATAGTTGTTCACAAGCCGCCGTAAGATCTCGGCGCAGAAACTGTCGATGAGCTGTACGAAGACCTCACGGCTTGAGTGCTTCCCTGGCGCAGAAAATCACGAAGCTTAAGCTTCTAAAGCTTCGTGCTGGCTACGCCACTGGGTTAGCCACTCCAGCAGTAAACGCTCAAGAAGAATGAGGAATGGCGGATTCGCTCTAAAACAGCAGGCTGCTCGGACCGAGACAAAGGGAGGGTGGCGAGACAGACTGGATGCTTAGACAAGCTCTCGTCGACCACGAAGCCTCCTCGTCGGTGAGGTCGTGAGTTCCGGATGGAATTTTCATCATAAGGAAGCAAAACCACCACACAGTTTGAATGAGCAGATCTGCAGTCGACATTCAAAACTTCGTTTCATCTAACATCGGACTGAATGTTGTCAGTGTTCCCGTCCAACAGCTCCCCTTGTCTCAGAGTCCCTTCGTCGAAAATCTTGACAGATGGGCCAATGGCTGCGGCATTCCAGTCTTCGGCTTGATACTTCGTGGCGAAAATTTCCAAAACTGTCAGCTCGCTCGAAGATGAGCGGAGAGAGCGTTCCTCATTGGGAATTGCGTTCCGTAGCCTGATTGGAATCTTCGAAGAATACCAAAAGAGGCGTCGTGATACCAGCACTTTATGCTCAATGTGTGGTCCCGAATCCCGAATCTGTGACGCATGAGACCTTTTACATCAGAGAAGAAGCGTTGAGACCCGAGAACAAGTAGAGCCGAGGTCAGATTCAGAAAGACTTGTCCGACAGAAAAAATTGTCCGAGTACGTCGTCATTACACCAAACCAACTCACACGAGGTTTATCTGCAAGAACATCAGAAATTCCGCACACCCTCGCCGTTAACAACTCCATCCCTTGTTAGTATCCGAGTGACTTAAATATTGATTCCACCCAGCATATAGCGACAGTGATCTTCACTGGTCAATTTCAAAAGTCACGCCTCCAACTCTTTCCAGCTTCCTAGGGAAACCTCCTAAAGGATCTGGTTAACGTGAGGATTTTTTAATTTTCATGACAACTCATGAAAAGTGTAGAAAGATCAGGTTCCAGATGGTACGCGCATGCACCTGTTTTCGAGTAAATATTTTCACTCTACACGGAGGTATTCCACTGTGGAGCAAGAGATGACTGATTAAGTGTTGTTCTTGTAAGGTGTCGTAAGGCTCGAGTGGGTGTATCGCGTCAGATTCTGTGGCTTATGACTGAGAAATGGCGGCAGAGCCCCTCACGGGATCAAGATTCAAAGATCAAGAAAGAGTCTACGGACACTCGAGAGCCGGAAAGAGGAATCGTAAGAAAATTCTTCCCGGAGCGCTCTCGGGTTTGGTATAAAAGGAACGCATTTCTCTGAATAGATCATCTTCTCACCTTGAAACAGGTTGAACTACTCGTTGTGCTACAACTGACGACATGCTCTCTCTTAAATTACTTCTGATCGCGGCTGTTTTTGTGCCTGGTGCACTTTCCCAACAATATCCGGTCTCGCTGAGTAAGTACTGAACTACGAACTGAGTTTCCCCGGCTCTACATATAACATTGAGGTATAACGATTGAGGGTTCACGGCGATGATTATTCACAATTTGATTTCTCACACAGGTTGCCTCCGTGAAACTTTCACGGAAAACCTTCGGAGGAGCAGAGACGATTTCTTCAAAGTCATAGCGAAAACGGTTGCTCCGAGGAGGGCTCCAGCGATGTTTGAAAACATGCGTAAAGAATACGCATCGCTTCAGAACGAGTTCGACGCCATGTGAGTGCTATTCGATCTTCTTCATTTGAGTTCAGAATTATAGGCAGTGATGATCACACGAATTCTTACCGTGTTTCTAGCTCATCATCGATTTCGGACAACTACAAACGGTGTCTCCAAGAGCGCTCAAGTGCCTTCCGCAATCGAATCTGCAGAAGCAGTGCGCGTCGACGCTTCATCGGTGCCATGACCAGAAGAGTCTCGAGCTTTGTCTACAAACTGGCGAGGAATAGAGCGTCTCCCTCGATCCCGTCCATGGATCGCCTGTTTCGCATCGCGAGAGCGAGCTTTGCGCGAATACAGCAGAGCTTTACGCGGACTAGGCGTTGTTTTAATTTGTAATAATACTTTTGTCGCGGTTCTTCGCTCGACGACAACAACAAACCTCGAAGTCTTTCCGCCGAATCTCGATGTATGCCGATCTCGAGAACTCTATCCAGAACATTCCAGCATCATAAAGCCTAATAAATCATCAATATCAATCATAGACTGAGCGTCTTCCATATCTTCTAGAAGTGTTCAACGTCACAATCGGAAGAATCTGGCTGGAGTTTCGTCGCCACATATTGTAACATTGATGTCCATGAAAGCGAATGAGCCGAGCTCCGATCGAGTGGATGTTTTTCCAGTGTTTTCCGAATGGTTCAGGACCGTTTGAGATTCAGGCGCCTCAATCTCTCTCACCATTGTTTACTTTGATGAAAGCTGAGAATGCAATCGTAATGAGGAGCCACCCAAGCGACCCGAGTCGAGACCGGCCTACG
This sequence comes from Neoseiulus cucumeris, assembly GCA_021527715.1. Classification (NCBI taxonomy): domain Eukaryota; kingdom Metazoa; phylum Arthropoda; class Arachnida; order Mesostigmata; family Phytoseiidae; genus Neoseiulus; species Neoseiulus cucumeris. The sequence continues at coordinate 120,475 of JAJSRV010000028.1, forward strand.
CCACTCGCAGCATAATGCAATCGAACATATGGTCCGCCCCCCACGATTCTTTCGCTCTTCGCCCTCAGCATATGTTGCCCTCGTTACCAAAGTCAGCCGAAACAGTGTGCGAAGCGGGAGCTGCGCAGCGGAAACACTGGGCGGGCCGCTGACTACGTCGACATATATGATCTCGAGCACATAATCACAGCGAACGCGCTAAACTTCTGCAGTTCTGAGTGGGATCGAACCCAGTGGGCGCCATCGCGTATCCGTTGAGCATTACTGTCGCCATTTAGAGATTGTATTGGAGAGTTTGGAGATTTTTTCCAAATTCAGCTCAACCTTCCAGAACTCGTGAAACTATGTTCAGACTAATATTCTGTGTCGAGTCTGCAGGATCCAAGCCCGAGCGGTTGCGAACTAAATCCTTGAAGCACGAGGAAATTCATCCTCAGCACAGGACCTTTGAAACGCTCTGCGCAATGAATGGACCCCACCGGATAGAGGGACTTGCATGCATATTTCGGACTGTTATAATTCCAAGTCAGCCAGAGACGGAGAAAATCCAGAGTCTAATTTGTTCATCTAAGAACCATCCTTCGTTTCCGCTCGACGATTTCCATCACAATCCGGCTTGAGATTCATTTCGAGTGTAATTAGAATCACAAGAGCGACCGATTCAAACATGGGTGATGAGTACGATGTGGCTGAGACGACGACGGAGAGCACGACCACAACTGCTGACGACAAAGCAGAGCGAGACATTTTAGCAGCGGAAACTCGAACCGAATCCTTGAATTTTAAACAGGTCTTTGTCCGTCTCCGAGCTTGTCGTCCGCCCTCCCGAACGCCCGCCTGTCCCTGCGCCCTGCCCTCTGACATTGCTCTGCTATCGTTCCTCAACCGCCTTCTTCTACTTGGAGACAGCGCGTTTTCGAAGCAATGTGCGTCACATTTTGGCATGACAAAATGTTTGTGCCGCAATTCTTCCTCCTTGCGGCTGCTACTGCTGCGGTTGTGGATTGATGTCGTTCGTCTGGATCGACAAGACTTTTGTCTTTTCATTGTGTCCAGGGCCGCTGTTCTCATTCGGGCCTGTGGCGTGTTATTAGATTTGCGCCCTGTCTCGCCCACGAGGGCATAGTGGGGTGATTTATGTGCTTGAGCACACTGTTGAAGGCAGGCGTTCCGAGAGTTATGCCGCGTTGTGTGCTGTGGTCGAGACGATATTGGCGCGCGAACCTCGGGCTTGGCGCTTCTCAGGTTCTCAGTCGGCGTCGGATTGAGGATTGAAGCGATTTGAGTTTTACTTCCATCAAGGGAGGTTTTCGTGTCGGACCGGACGCGCAGAACGCACGTGATATGATTACCACCTCTACCGATGACCGTGTTCGCTCTATAGAGGGAGGGTGCATACATTTACAGCTGGCACAAACTGAACCCATCGGCCAAATGGTTCAGTGTTGCTTCTTTGTGCCACCATATCTCAGCGTGTCTCAACATATACCAGCAGCAGACACATGACATGTAGCCAACGAGCCCGTCACGAGCAGCGATTGCCAGCTGAGATGACGATCATAGACATGCAGAATCGACCGCGGTTCGACATACAAAACGTTTTATACGGCCGGACCGTCTGCGCAAGATCCCTACATAAAAATGTCTCGCGGATCCTACACTGGCCCGTCTCGCTGAACGCGTGGCCGGACTACCAGCTTCGACCATCTTGACGCTCCGCTGTAAAATTTGAGAAGAACATCAATGTATTGTCATCTCCGTCCAAGGAGAATCTGAAAATTTCATGTATGAGGTGGAGCTGGTGAAACGTGGAGGAACCTATATCTGCGAAACGCACCGTCACGGTGGAGACATGAACGAACGAACTCGGAAGATAGTTTCGAACTAAATTATTCAGATTTATTTTCTCCGTCCAGAGAACAATGACCTTATCATATTTAAACCGTCCATAGAGTGGAGTGCGTCGTTGCCAAACAGTCCTCCTCCCATCATGGGCGAATGCATGCCACCTGATGACATCGGAATCGCCTGATAAACCGGCTGAACGCCAGCCAACATAGGGTTGCCGGGAGCCACGTCCACGACTTCCATTTGAGCGACTGAAAAAGATTTCCCGACCGATGAAGGAATAAAAAAAACAGACCCTCGAGGATTCTACCAATATACTCTTTCTACATGCTACATACACTCTACATGTAATCTTTCGAGGCGAAACTCTGGAAATGGTCTTTCACCGGTACGTTTTCGGAGAACCAAAATAGGGAAGAAGTTCTTCTTACCTGAAGCGGATATGAGAACACTGAGGAGTATCAGCGGCGTCATCACTGCTGAATCGCTCGCCAACTAGTGCCACCTAGACGACAGGTTCACCGTAGTTTTATAAGACTGTTACACCAATGCGATCGGGTATGAATCATTGAGGCGCAAATTGCTTCGTGACATAAGCAACCGTGGCCCGAGAGCGTTCAATCATTCATAACTAGCAGCAGTATTGTGTCATCGGCTTCCGAGGATAGACGGGTGTCAGAGATGCTCCTCGAAAAGTTGCGCTCCACACGCGTGCACGTCATCAGACGATCGCTCACAGAAGGGAGGATTCGAATATTTTCCTCCTGAACCCCCTCGTCCCCATTTTCCAAATGCCCCTCCACACTCGGATGGAAGTCACATGGTCGACTGTGATGCTCGCCCGTCCGTCAGCAGTGAGTGCACCATGAGGCCATCAATCCTAGCGAGTTCTCTGAGCGTTACGTTGCAGCATTCGATACAAACACCGTGTATCGATCAAGCTATGTAAGGTTTTCAAATCACCAGATGGCACGGTGAATTCAGTAATTCGAGGATGAACACCCCAGTGAAATCGATTTGAAAACGTTTATTGTCCCTAGAGTGGCTTATAGTTAGGAAATGGTTTCGTCGTTATTTACATCGTACAGAGTTCGTCAGGAATAGACTGACTGGAATACGTTATCGCACGTCAGATCGATCACAGGAAGCTCCAAGGAAATCATCCTTGGAATTTTGTGTGGAACAAGGAGGCGACTCGTGAGGGAGAGCATGGTATCCGATTCTAGAATCCGAAGAACTACTCAAGGAATCTCATCACTCATCATGCTTACTCTTTATTCAGCTTTATCATGAGATGGCGACACCTGGAATCAATTCTTCTTCATTCGGAGAGTCTCCCACGGGAGAGTCACGATTGTATCCCTCACGATCTGCCTCAGCAAAGACCTCCTATGTATCTCGACAGTCAACACCTCGGAACATGGACACCAAACTCGGGTCAAGGTCAATCTGGATTTTGGCTTGAATTTCAGAGCTCTTTCAGTATTGAGTGACATCGCGTGATCCAGACGTGTCGGCCTGTCCAATATGTTGGAAGTTCGTAAAAATCGGTTTCAAGATGTCATAGCTATGGATTGCGCAAGCTTTACCTCTCCAATTTTCAATGTTTCCCTTAGTTGCAATATTCTGGTCCTGCGCTCCTCATTTCGTGAGCTGCAGCGACCACGGAAGCTTCAGAATTGACTCTGCCGTCTCCTATGCGCAAGCGAGAATGATCTCCATGCATATGTTTTGTTGATATTTGTTCGCGTCGATGGCCTGGTGCGACAGGAAACGTCGAACCTCACGGAAGACGTGCATGAAGCTTCATCCCCAACAATGACTGGAGTGAGCCTTGTGCCAGCTGAGGCGCCTCTGTGAAGCCAAGTTCGGAATTTTTCACTGAATCCGTCGAAACGACCTGCGCTTTGCATAGCTGCGGTCTGTGTGTTTCTAGAGCAATTGATCAAGAGACGGCTTCATCTTACCTCATCGAATTCGACAATCTACAGTTCTCCTGAGCCGTCATCAGAGACCACAGCAGAATACCGAAGACCCGACTGCACAGTGCGAAGTGAGTCTTTTGTCCATTCCCAACGAAATTCATGATGAACCACGTTTTCCATCCGATCGTAGTTATCGGATTCCTCATTTCGATTTCGCTAAGAACGCATTCGGTTCGATCCGTTCAATAGTTTCCCTCACGTCAAATAAGACGGGCGTATTTCGATCAAAAGGTTGCGTCTTGAGAGCACCACATGAAATTACATGCCATTCTGATCCAACATCGAGAGTCTCACAACGTCCGGACTTCAACTTCCGCTCTTGAGAAGGAAGTCAGAGATGACATACGTCCAAAGAGAAACCCCATTATCCCAATTTTAGGCAATAGGGACTTCTTGTATTGAAGCCTGGAACGTTCGATCTTTCAGGATGTCCCTGCTTGGCTTGCCAGATGAGATTTTGGAACTTATTGCGAAACGCCTCGATGGGTTTTCGCTCATGGCCTACGGGTTATGCAACTACCGACTCCAGAGGATATCGTTGATTAGAGCAGAACAACTCCTGGGTGTTCGAGACGTAGAGCAGGGCATGAACCGAATGCTGCCCGTGGGTTGGTGCGTCCACAGCTTGGATCTTTCGAATCGCAATGAACGCTCGTCAGCAATAGAAGGGGTGATCCTGGAATGCCCTGAACTGAGAATATTGAATGTCGTCAACTCGAATTTGACGTTCTCTCAACTGATGAATATCCTCGATCATCTAGAGAGACTCGACGTGATGAGTTGCAGTATGCAAGGAATTCCTCCGGACTTCCTGCAAGAACGCCAAGTTCTAAAGGCGCAGCGCTCGATCCGGAGACTCTTCATTGAGTGTAGTCCTTCTACAGCTATGTTCCTGTACATCGCACGGTTTCTGAACAGATGCAAGCACATCGAATACGTGCACCTTAACTTTGTGGGACGCTTCGATCAGCCAAACCAAGTCTTTAGAGTCCCTTTTCCGGCCAAATCGCCGCGATGGCGATCCCTGAAAACAATCGTTGGATCCTTCCATATGTCGAATAGAGCAACGCTCATGACAACCTTGCAGGTATTCTTGGCTTTCACCGGAACGGTGGGTCGATTTTGCTTCACAAGACAACGCATGGAATTTGTTCCATTTTCGTGGTGGTACGCGGAATCTCTGGATGCTCCTGAGGTCGTCGTCACGAAAGACATCGATGCATTGAGAGCCAAATATGAAGTCGAAAATATATCGATTATGTTCATCCCGACGCTGAATGCCTCGTTCAGATGGCCACCAGATTTGGTGGATCTTGATTTGAGTTTCGTGCCGTTTTGTTTTCCGGAGCTAAATTGGATGAACTTGGTTTCATGGACGCGGAACCTGAAAAGTCTCGCATGTCATATCTGTTACCTACCGAAAGGGAATGATTTCAGTAATATGGACCTGCTGGGAGCAACACAAGGATCTTACGTGATTCGAGCGCTAGAGACCCTGAAATTGACCAAACTGCATCTACTTGTTGGCACTGAGAGATACACAAACTCGGACTGCCGTCTTTGTTTGTCCGTTTCGACGTGCTATATACTCGGAGATCTTGATCGTCTACGTTATCTGGAAGAATTCACTTTGGTTGGAGTCATACCAAGCCCTCTCTTGTATGAAAGCATCGCGAACTCAAATGTAAAAGCCATCAGATTGTGCTTGAGGAGATCTCCGAGTCTCAAAGGACTTAACGAACTGTTCCGGTACTGCAAGTGCCTGAAATACTTTAAATTCGAAGCGCCGAATATACCGCTGCATTCTCCGCTTCTCTGGGAATCCCTCGGGAATGTCAGACCCCTGAATCAGATATGCCTTGCATCTAGCTCCACCGGACGAGTGGATTTAGAAATGGTGCGGTCGTTCCTCCCCGCCATCATGGAAACACTTGAAGTGTTCCATCTTCACGCCGATCAACATCAAGCCCTTTATGACGTTATTCATCAATATGTAGGCTCTCTGAACCGCGAGAAACCTCATAGAAATGTTCAACTGTTGCCTCGGGGGATTGCCTCGCTAAGTGACCCTGACAGAGAGGCCTTAGTGTGGAGTATGCCCGGGCGAAACCTTTGCTGCACTGCACTCATCATCGGTAAGATTGAGCTCGATGGTTGGAACATTTTTTGAATCAACTGGAGATGGATTTCTGATTCATTGCGGGATTGTTCTCCATAAACGCATCCCGTCTTCTGATGTACTTTGTCACCTCGTATCTCTAAAAAGTAAACCATTGTCGGTGTTTTTCTCTTCTCAGTATTTACTCGTCCAAAATATTCTTGTGTCGTCGCAGAGGAACATGAATAAAAGTAAATCACCGACTATGAACGACAAATCTAGCATTCCTTGAGCTCTTCCGCCTAATCCTGAAATTCGGGCACTGGCGTGTTCTCTCTTGACGAGTTCCGGAGACCGATCGAGTCATTGGCTGGACCGAATGTAGAGCCGACATCCCAAGTGGCATATCCTCGTTTGCAACCGAGAGATTTTCTCAAATTCTTGTATACATATCTCGTCAGACCACACCGCTGATTGAGGAAATTCCGGTTTGAAAAAGATCCGTCCCAAGCTCGATCAAAGCATAGTTTTTGAGAATCGGTTCCAAGTCAACTTAGTTCGGACCTCCTTGAGTGTGATTAACAATGAGAGCAACTCAGCTTGCTTAGAGTCGTCTGTTTCTAGCCCCCGACCGATGCCTTATTTCCACGGTTTCATGAGTGAAATATTGTAAACTGCCTGAGACATTGAGGAATCCTCGCGAACATGAACTATGGCGCACTCATCAAGTATATCAGTTGAAACGATTCCAGAACATATTTTTCCGTGGTCTCCTCGAAGACGCGGAGAACAGGGATATGGGGTTTTGGATCTCGGCTCGGTATACTCGATCATTCGAACGAATATCTTCGCAGCTTTCTATCTAGGGACCGAGAAGAAAAAACAAGTTTATTTCGGGAAGAAGTGAGTTATGTGGAATTTATTTACAAATGTTTATGTAGCAATATCACTTCGGCGTACAAAATAGTGTACGAAAGAATCCTACGTCACAATATCAGGTTTTTGCTTAACATTATCATAATCCACGGTGTTTGCCAGTCAATAGGAGAACTGTAGGATATCAACTACGATTCTGAAGTTTGAAATACTGTGGAAAGATTTCGCACCAACTCTTGGGGAACTCTTTGGCAATGTGTTTGTAGAAGTGAACGTTGTTATAGGAAAAGCTCTTTCGTCACATTGAGACATTCTCTACAGTCCTATGAAGAGCGGGAATGTTTGCTGCCAAAACTCACTATGAACACCACAGTTGTCTCTTCCCTTGAACCTATACGGCCTTAGAGAAAATCGTGAACTCTCATTGCTCAGATCTCAACAATAGTGCGACGGGTACTTTGCTTTCTCACGGATAATTGAACATGTTGCGATTCGTTCCTTCAACACCAGTTGCAAGGGCCATTGCTGTCTTCTTCGTCATCTCCTTCACGATGCAATAGTCTGACATCTCTGTCCTGTCGCGGCATCATAGGCTTCGAGTTCTTTAATTTGTGAGCTAGAGTGAGGAAAATACCTTCCACGTGATCGCTCCGAGAATCGTCGGCGGCCGAGGTCTCGAACAAGGGCATGTTGTGTTGATCCGCGAAGCGCTGAGCATCGTTTGTTTTAACGACAATCTACAAAAAGAATTGGCGATACTTAATCCGCGGCTTAGATGTTCCGGGTAGCTCTCATCGAGCGCGACGGTCATTACTATTCATCGAGTGACAGTGGAGAAGCGGTGCAGAATATTGAGTTCTTCCGCTTTGCGCTTTGGAGAACTCCACACTGAATGGAAGGTCAGCGTTGATAATAGAAAGTTCACCTTGTCTGCCAGGTCGCACTTGTTTCCCACAATGATCCGTGGGATTCTCGCGCTAGGGCATTGTGTGTCGCATTCAGCGATCCAAAGAGGGAGCTCATCGAATGAGCTCTGGTTCGTCACATCGTATACAAACACGACGGCGTTCACGTTTCTGTAGTAATGCTGGACTAGGCTTTTGCGGAACCGTTCCTGGCCCGCGGTATCCCACAACTGGAGCTGAAAATTATCCACATTGATCGTAAGAAATAAGCGATCGCCTCAGAGTCAATGATGGCTGAATAGCGATTAACGTCATGAGCTCGGATCTAAGTAATTCAAGCTAGATGAACTGAAATTCAAACGAATCTAACCGTAACCTGTTCGCCGTCAATGTCGAGCGTTCGTTCTCTAAAGTCGACACCGATCGTTGCTTCCGTTTTCAATGGATATCTTCCGGCGCAGAATCGAAACGTTAGACAAGTTTTGCCCACATTCGAATCGCCTATGATGATGATTTTGAAGGTTCTCTTCTGATGTTCTGCAAAGCAACATTGATGGAGTTACCTGGATGAGTTTTCGATCACTGATTAACGGCTATCAACGATCGATACTTGAAGCTCCAATCGTTGTATCTGATCAAAGTTACGCGCTGTCAAACTCAATTAACGCTATAGGCCAACGCATCTCTTAGTCCAAACGTTTGTTGTCAAGGACAAGTGGTGAGCGAGGTCCGTGGGCTCCAATCGGAGACAGGAGTCAACAAACACGACAATCGCGTGGCGAAAGGTGTTGAGGAATCGCCGTGATCAAAGAGTTCCGATGAGATACCGCGAGAACGGACGCGCTGTTGACGCACGGAACTTTCGCGAGCAAGAGGACATAAGCGACAGAGGATCCGGAACGAGTGGAAGACGAGTGAAACTCTCGCAGGTGCGGCTACTTGCGTCATCGACGTCATACGGGAAAGTGATGAAATTGAATCGTGTCGCTCGCAGTTCAAGAAGTTTGCTTGCGATGTTGCCCAGGAGAACTTAGAGAGTGTCGAACCTCATTGAAATAAACCACTTCACTCCCTCGAAGCCTCAATGAAGTCCAAGCATAGTCAATGCATAAGCGTTACGAAGCGTCACGACGTCGGGACCGAGCTTCTTGATGCGCGCTTCGTCAGCTGCTACAGAAGAGTTTCTACTCACTGTGGACTGTAAACACGGAAGCGGCACATTGAAAGGACGGAAACCTAGGGATTACATGATAGCTCCGCTGTGGAACATCATATGCGTCCACTGGAAGGATAAAAATAAAACTCACCGAGCGGAGGAAGCTCAGCGTTTGTTGATGGAAGTGTCATTGCTGTTTCAATCAGTTGACGCTGTGACACTGATTCAAGGATGTCTCGACACAAATGATACGAGGTGAACTGTCACCAGCAGCACGAGTCAAATAGAACGGAGTTTGCGTCTTTGCATTGAATGAATTCACTTCAAAACAAGTTAGAAGTAACTACATATGCTCGTAAGCCTGGCACTAGCGATCGGTTAGTGATCGGTAGCCGACCAGCTAGCGACAGCTGACAGCAATGATGACTGTGATTTATCCCAGTCTAGCTCACCGTAGTTATGCTCTCGAGCGGGCGCATGGTCAAGAATGCTCCAACTCCGCGATGGCGCTTTGCAAGCAAACAAGGCTTCAAAGAGTTAGCGATATGATGGTTTCGATACTCAAGAATCTGTCCCTTCCAAGCAACTCGGGGTTTTGAGGGTCTCATCAAGAGAATCCTTCGAATGTGAAAACTGTGAGTCTTCACGCGAGCCAGAGGGCGGATCATAAATGTGAGATCCTCCTGACGTTACCACTTTTCCAGAGAACCGCTCGGTAACTCCATATCCACGAGATGTCCAATTCTTCCAAGATGCGCGCCTAAGGGTTCTCGCAATATGCGAACTTTCCGTCGGCATTGGTTTTCTAAATAATCTTTGAGCGATCAAATCGTCGAACGCGAAATCACGAGCGAGCAACTACGACGTACGGATCATCATTTCCACTGGACAATCTCAGATCCCAACGAAGCTGCGGCGGCGCATGTTGAACTTCAATTGTCCCTTTCCCCCAGTCGACGAAAACGAACTTTCCATACTCATGTTGCCAGGAAATGGATTACCCGAGCTTCGTGGCAGATAACGAAAATCTATCGTTCACAGAGGGTGGCTCGAAACAAGCACGAAAGGCTCTCGCTAAGGAAGCGTTCCGATCCTTGGACACTCACACAATACGCTTCACACAAACCCTTCTTCGCTTGGTTGAAAGGGAACAATCGGCTCTGAAAGTTATGATGAGGAAACCATTTGTGCACTTCTGTTACCTCCAGACTGGATTGGTTTGCAAGGTGGCACGAACCGGATTTGAAATGATACTTACTCAGTGGTATTCACCCCAATTTGATTCTATGAGGATTCCAACGAATCTGATTTTTGATAGAATCTATTATTCAGTAGGATTTGAACGCGAGGCTTCAAAAGAGCCAAATCACTTTTCTGGACATCCGAGAAGGAATGAGTAATTTACTGCAAAGCTTCCCCGTAATGGCTCGACGAAATCCTCTCTCCTTCGAAGCTTTTTCTGTTTACGTCGGGGTGCGTCCGCCTATTTCTTCATATCTATCGATCAAAGAGATGTCTTCGATCGCGGGATGGATAGTTATCTGATCTGTCGAGTTCGCGATTCAGCGTATCGTGAAAGCCATGGCTGAAATAGAGTCGAAATTGTCAACCGTCTCGAAGATCATGCCAATCGAGTGGAATGATGTCCTTGAATCCATGACAAGAAAATGTTCAGAGGCTTTGTCAGATGCTAAAGCGAGGGAATCGATAAAATCGAGGGTACCCACGCTCTCGAACTTCGCGACCACAGGGATTCTGGGTCAGGGAGGTTTCGGCCTAGTCTTCAAAGGCGTAAGTTTTCTATCCGTGAGCTTGATTCGATTCTCTCAGTCGTAGAGTACCCGAACGGGACGGAGCAACGGCCCTGGTCAAGGGATCAAGTAAACTCACCAAGATTTTGATTTACAGTGTTATCTCCCAACGTCGCTGCCACTCGCAATCAAAGTGACATCGTGCGGCAAGATATTCGACAAAGATTTCATGAAATCGAATCTGGAAATAGCTACCGTGGATAGAGTAGTCGCCTCAGTTATGGTGAATGCACCGTTTGTGGTGAAAACAATCGCGTGTTTCGTCGTCCAGGCGAGGGAAGAACGAGCGGCATTGAGTGTCATGGAGTTGGTTTCAGGAACGGATCTTACGAAGTAAGTCGACGCAAGTTATGTCTGGACTGTACGAGAAGAGAAATGGTCACCTTCATTGAATCACGAATCTGTTGATCGGCGTTGGATGGGCTCGAAGAGATTTCGTTGGGCGTAACTTCACAGTTTTTTTCACACAAGGTATTTAGAAAGTACAGGATACCTTGACGGAGAGAGAGCTTGTCACATCATTTGCCAGCTAGCGAAGGCCATCGAGTCATTCCATTTACATGGAGTGATCCACCGCGACATAAAGCCGGGAAACATAATCCTTCAGCCGACGGGCATAATAAAAGTGATCGATCAAGATGTCTGCAAGATTTGTACCGAGCACCAAGGAAAAGTGTTCCTCAAATCATTCTTTCGAAAGACTTGCAATGAGTTCAGAGAGAAAGAGAGAATCGGCACCGAGGCCTAAATGGCACCAGAGTTGCACTCGGGTAGACCTTTAGGTAGATCAGTAGACTGGTGGTCGATGGGAGTGACGCTCTTCAAACTCCATACCGGTGAGGAACAGCTTTCAATCCGGCGAAATCCGTCCTTGTGACCTTCATTCAATAAGATCCTCTACATTAGGGAAGGTACCATTCCGAGGGAAGCCTATGCAAGACGCAGTCTTGAAAAACGAGCCGGCATTTGCATCGATTCCTGATACCTGGCGCAAGGAGAGTGCCATCGCCATGTGTCGAGAACTCCTTCGAAAGAATCCCGCCGAAAGGCTCGGATCGAGAACATACCTCGACATTTTCAACCACCCATACCTCGCGGACGCCGACTGGCAAAGACTGCACGAAAATGAGAATCCCGTTCAACTCGATGAGCCTGACGTGGGTAATTTACAAAATTCCTCTACATTGGGGTACTACTAAGGCAATTCCACAAATCTCAGACTTTCACACAGCGTACAGTTGGTGAAAAGGATGACATAAACTTTGAAATCCTCGCTGAGGTGCCGGACCAGAGCAAGCAACGCAAAGAATGGGTGTTTGAAGACCTGCGAGATTCCACAGAGGAACCGAAACCCTTACTCACCTTCATGTCGGTCACAATGAACAACCTAATGAGCTTCGAGGTAGCGGACCCCGAACCCGAAGAGGTTTTCGATGTGAGTACATTGAGATTGTTCCTCTCGAATGGCAGTCTGGATTTTACGATCATCTACGAGGTCCTCGACGTTTCGGTGATGCTATAAGGCGCCGCGTTATTGATTCCTCGCATGAGCTCCAGTTTATTCTTGAAACAGTTTTGAATCTGCAGCAACGACATTGTCTGGACCTGAGAGTTCTCGATGCGAATCTAACTCTCACTGTCGAGTATATCACGAATAATCCCGAGGCAACCAAAACCAGTGCCAATATAGAGATCATGATCTTCAAGCCTAAGAAATGGCTGTTTACTTCATATCCAATCGTGCTCAAGAAACAATATTGTCCAGACTTGTCGCAGCGGTTCTCGATCGAGAAAGTCAAGTCGTCCATCAACTATGCAGGTAAGCTGCTCCCCCGAGCGAAGGCTCCGTTTGGATGTCGCGGCGATGGACTTCCTCGGTGCAGTTCCTTTGTCGGCAGGAAGCTTTATCGATCGCGAGAATTCATCGAGCTCTTAGTGAAATCAGGGAATCACTCCGGAGTATTCCAGGTAATGCGGCCGGCCGTTGTTTGTACCCTTGCGATATCCTCGTGACTATCAACGGAGTCAAGGTTGACGGCCTCTCCTTGGAGCTAGCGGAACGCCTCATGATTGAAAACGACGAGCCGCTCGTCATTTTCAAAGTATGATTCGACTGTTTCCAGTATGCTGTATTCGTATAATATGGGCAAACTACGGAGAATGGGATTTCAGAAAATTGCACTCAGAAAATTGAGGCAGTACTCATACGTTCAATCTTGTCAGGTTGCAGCCGATAATCCTTTCCGCAAACTGGAAGATCAAGTTTTCGTTCTTGAACAAGAAATAGCTCAATACGGCAAGAAAAAAGTTCGCTGTCGTTCCAGAAAGAAATCAAGTGAGTACGGTTCGTCAAAGTATACTCCCGCCTCTGGAAGGTTCACCACCGAGGCTGGAAATGCTGACGATGGAATCGAGATGAGCGGGATCGCCGGCGATCTTAACTATTCGAGTCCGACGGAGACCTTGAGCATCCGAAATCCTTTCTATTGATACCTCTCCGGGATGTTGGCACCGAACCGATTGTTCTCTCGATCGCTTTCGCGAGCTTTGCGCTGTTTGATCGCTCAATGGTACAAGATAGCACGAATTCGCTTAATAATCCCTCTTGATCTCGAGATGTTCCAAGTTCTTAGAACCACAGAATGGATGCATTTCTCCGCTCACTGTGCAAAGGATGAGAGGAGTGAGAGAAGTGAGATGCAATCACCAGGTGTAGCTAATTATATACACGGTGGGATTATACAATAATGGTTCATTTCGTCAAGGATTGACAGAAGAAGATCGCGCTATTCACAATGTGCTGTTCAGCTCTGTTGGGTCCTTGATCGTCGCTCTGATTGAGTTGTGGTCTAGAATTTCGCACTTCAAGACGTGGTATCTATCTATCTCGATTTCTCCACAAAATTTACAAACACATTCGTCTGGCTTGAAACAGTGCTCGTCGAGGCACAGCAGGTGATGGTAGCCGTGCCATGTCGTCCTGCACACAATCTTGCGATTTCCCTGAGCGGCTCTCTTCCACCTGTCCGTGGAGAAGCCTACTCCGTCCGTGTTATTTTCTGAGACAAACTCCATGTTCTTTTCCTCTCTCTTGGCAAGATATGCATCAGTGATGTCATTTTGGATTCTATATTTGTTCAGAATGAGCTCCTCGGAGAATGTCTTTTCCCCGATCAGGTGTAGGGCGAATGTGGGAGACGCATTTGAGGGCAATCCTAGGACGCGTTTGATGAATCTGTTTTTGATCCTGTCGATCTGTTCAAGGTTCGGTAGGCTGAGATAAGGAGCTATGGGGTACAAGCAGTAGGTTATGAGGGGGACGATTTTGATCTTAAAAAGGTTCATGGCTTGCTTCGTGTCAATGTCCAATAGATTGCCGATCATGGTGGTTGCCGCCGCAGCATTCGCGGCTCTCACTTCTATGTGGTTGGTGAAGCTCAGTTTGGGCGTCAGAGTTACGCCCAGATATGGAAGCTGCTGACCAGTTCAAGTTTGCTTCCGAGGACCGAGATGCTCTTGTCAGAGCGAGCGTAAGCGCCGCCGTTGCTAAAACGCATAATCTTGGTCTTGGGAACGTTGATTACGATGTTTGATTCTTCGCACCATAGCGCTGTTCTCCTGAGGTAGCTACACAGTCGTGCTCGGTCTTTTGCGAGGATGACGAGGTCATCTGCGAAAAATGCGAAGGTTGCCCCTGCTGGTCGGAGGACGTCGGCCAGGCTGGACGCGTACAGTACGTAGAGAAAGGGACTGGCCGTATCGCCTTGAACTAAGCCTATGTCTTGTTGGATCGGCTGCTCGATTAGACGGTCTCCGTTTCTGATTCTGATGAAGTTAGGCTTCATCATGTCCCTTATTAAATTGAAGAATCGCCCGCTGATGTATCTCTGGCTCAGTTCCTCCAGCAGACGGTCTCGCGGGACGGTGTCGAAACATTTACGAAAGTCTACGAAGGTCATCTTGGGCTTGTGGTCACTTATTTAGTTGAGTCACTTATTTATGTAGTTGTCGGGAGCGTCAGGGCTTCCTTTTCCTTTGAAAATTGGCATCAGAATGCTGTTTCGCCACATGTTGGGGAGTTTGAGTGTTGCGGTGGGATTATTCACCGCAATAATATTCGATACCCAATTGCTTTCTGTGACCCTCCCCACGACACCAAGCGGTGGGGAAGCAGCGCTTCAGTGGTACTAGAATCAATGCTTGCGTCAGCGGAATTGATGATGGACAACACAGTGATAATTCTGATATATATTCAAGGGGTGAAAAACAAATGAGCTGACGAGAGCCATGGATGGTCTTTGATGTGGGGTTCCATGCTCCGAAGTGTAGCGAGATAAACATCCAAGCTTCCCGTTTCGTTTTCTTGAGGCTACGTCGAATTCTCTCGAAATCGGGCGAATCAAGTGCAAAATTTTACGAAAACTTACAACCGATGAGAAGAAAATGAAAATTACAGATTGGTTCAAGAGTGGCAGAAATTTCGGCTTCACACTTACCTCGAAAAAATGTTGGCTCCAGGAACAAAACACCTTCGGCAGAGTAATAATCGTCGACTCCTCCAATCCTCAAGAACAACAACTTAGTGACGCAGCGTGCGCTCTGATCTTTGGTATCTGCTCCCCTTTCATGGTCTTTTCATGATTTCCTACGAACAAATTTATTGCATCACACACTGTTCACCAGTGGGTTCGCGCAGAAGGAACGAGACGGAGAATAAAGTTGATCCCACGCCTTG
Source organism: Neoseiulus cucumeris (assembly GCA_021527715.1). Lineage (NCBI taxonomy): Eukaryota > Metazoa > Arthropoda > Arachnida > Mesostigmata > Phytoseiidae > Neoseiulus > Neoseiulus cucumeris. The sequence continues at coordinate 135,889 of JAJSRV010000028.1, forward strand.
TAGGGGATGTTATACTCTCGATCAACGGTTATGGACCTGCCGAAATACATCTGCCTGCGATGATGGATAAGAGCACAATGACAATCGAATTCACGCCGTGCTCTACGCTGAGGAATAAGACTTCGGATTGAGACTTATGGATTGAATATGAATAGCATGTGTTGTAATTTTTTGGCAATGAAAAGACGTTGTGTTGTTTTTGACTCTGACTTTTCATAATTCGCTATTCCTCAACATGGTGGATGCAAGATCTGATTTCACTCGATCCAATGCTTGCTGTCATCGAGGAATCGAATCCGCGGGAATCAATGGGACTAGTCTTCTGGGGCCGCGTCCACGGGTCTTTTCATTAATGAGATGAGTAAGATTCTGCGAATCAGGTTGAAAACAGCGCAGTACGAAAGACCGTTTGGAAACGATTCATCGTTTATTATTCGGCGGAGACCGCCAATCAGCTTTGAAGCAAATCTGGAATCACGCTTTCAGCTCGCGAATCTAACAAGAACTGTGATCATAGAGTTACGGAATCCGCGGCTCGTATGTTCAGGCAACTGTTTCCGCTAGAACGGTCCGCTTTGAGACCAAGACTGAGCTCAGTTTTGACTGGCCCGTATCACTTTGAAACGGTTTAACACTGTGAGTCGTCGGACTCCTCAATGGCACAGCAGCCTGGTCCAACCCCCATCTTCATATCTCGATGTGAAATCGCGAGAATCGTATCAAACTACAATTGATTGAAACCTTGAGACTACGAAAAAATCATGTCAGGAATTGCCCGAGATACCGGCGTAAGCCGAGGAATCTATAGTAACAAGAAACAAGGATCGGCTGGGCTCGATCTCGAACAGTGGCGGCGATGGAGGCTATAGGCTCGTTGATAAACTTTCGACAAAGCTTTGATGAATGAACACGTCAACGCGAGGTCCTCCTGGAAGTAAAGGGAAAAGGGGAGAAAGAAAGTTTGGTCTCGTCCCAAAAAAAGGCTTGCGCCGCCACTGTTCCTGAATCTATAAACGCAGACAGATCGAAACTCTTTTCGTGCTCCTCTTTAGGTTGTGCATGAACTGGTATCATAGATTGTGGGATGCATTCAGACGATTGATTGATTGATTGAGGAAGCGGTTTATTGAGATGGAACTGCAATCTTGCGACGCTTGAGTTCACAATAAAAAAAATAGAGTAGATAAAGATACCAGAGAAAAAATAGTAAATACAAACTCTACAGGAAATCTGAGACAACAGTAGAATTTAGGACTCGGCTCTTCACCTCTGTTCTGAATTTTTTGTTTGACCCCAACAAGCGGACCTCCCTCGGGAGCGTTCCCCAGATCCTCGGTGAGCGGAGGCACGTAACTGTGTCTGCAAAGACGACCTCAACACCAAGAAGAGTGGCCCGCGGCATGACGAGTTTGGAGGTCCGGAAGAGCGCAATCTTGGTACTTTCTGCATTAATCTTCAACCCGAAAGTCTCAAAGATTCCAATGACATCCTCCGTAACCCTCATTGCCGAATCAATGTCCTACTGTAGCCTGGCGGGATCGCAGGCAAAGACGAGCGTGGTGGCGTCTGGATAGCATATGGTTCTGCACAATCCAAGAGAGTTGATCTTCAAGATGATGAAGTTGATCAGGATTCCAAAAGCAAACGGCCAGATTATCGATCCCTGCGCTGCACCCTTGTTCACAGTGACCCACGGCGATGCAATCACTGCACCCGAGAATCACCGCCGAGAGTCGAAAAGGTGGCGCTACTCGCTCTCCATGGCAGAAATTCAGAATTGAGACCTTGGCTAATCGTCGGCTTCCCTTGAATGCGTTTCCTCTACATCGAACGAACTTCAGCCTTGGCGATTGATATCACAGTTATCGATTAAGTATCATTTTATGCATGTTGACATTCCATGGTTAAAAGCACTTTCGCTGCAGGAGAAACTATTCCATCGATCCACGGCTGTGTGGATGATGTATAAGGTCAGCATCAAAGCATGTATGCTACAACGAGATTTTCTTCGACCATGATCGAGAAATTCATTGACTCCAAGAGGCAGAGCGCATTCGGAACTCACAACAGTGGCTACACCGTCAGCGCAAGCTACGCCGAACCATCGACGGGCTCCCGCGATGGAAAAGAAACATTTGTCGAGCAACTTCTACGGATCCGTATCCTTCGACCGTGTCGACGATCCAGATCCATGGAACTATCCTCACAAGAAAGTTTTCTACTCTATAGTACGCCTCGCGCTCTTCGTCTGTATGGTGGGTGTGATAGTCTATCTCCTCTATACAACCTACAAGGAAGATATCGAAAGTTCAGTCACAGAAATCTCCTACGACCGCCTGCATTTCCCAGCCGTCACTATTTGCAACACAAATCCTTTCAAACGATCAGAACTTTGCAAAGTGGACATGTTCGCTTCGTTGTGCGATATCAAGAAAGGCGAAGACCGTTACTACATCAGAGAGTTCGTCAGAATCTTGAGAGTCAACGATTTGACCCTTGAATCCTATGAGAATGTCACTTACGGCTACCATGAGCTCATAATGTCCTGTCGAATCGGCGGCATCGAGTGTAGCAGAACTTGGTTCAGCATTGTAACACCCAGCTTGCCGAGACTCGGTTATTGTTACTGCATATTTTGTGGTATGAATCCGAACAACATACCCGACGCTAATAGCGAGTATCTGGACTTGTTACTACATAATGACTTCGATAACTACATGCCTCTCGTTGTTGGTCAAGGATTCGTTATGATGGTTCATCATCCGCATGATTTCCCGAGCGTCAACAAGGACGGAACCTATGTTGCTCCGGGGATTATCAGCAATCTCGGAATTTCGGTGACACGACGAAATCACGTCGACTCGGGCTCCGAGGGCTGTCGGGATAATTGGTCAGAAGACATGACGAGTATCGTTCTCGGTCTGGATTTGATCGCTTACTCACCAGAGCTGTGCAAGAAAATCTGCAATAACATAGCAATAATCGACAAATGCAACTGCCTTGAGGCTCAGGATCTCGAAGATGGCGGCCTGAGCTATCAGCTGCTGTTGGACACTGAAGGCATTTGCGCCGATGAGAACGACACAGCCGTCGAGTATTGTTTTGAAGACGCCGCGGATGGCTCACCTGAGCTCTACAAGGAGTTTCGCGAAAGAAGAAACTGCGTGTGTCCGCAGAAATGTGAAGAAACCGAATACTCCAAAACTCTCTCTACTACGGCTTTGTTTCCATCGAAAAAGATGAGTGATGCCGAAGTCAATATATCCATATCAGAAATAGAAGAGGGAGTTAAGCGATTCACTCACAATTCTACCGGGATGCCAATTTTCGGGATGTCCAATAAAATGTCTTGCGACAAGGGTCCCGAGGATCGCGACGGAAATTCTGATGAGCGCGGAGACCCGTGTCGGCCTCCGGACAGAGGCGGTCGTGACCCTGAAAAGGACGATACGTCTGGAAGAAATGGACGCCAACACGAAGACTCACGCACGTCTTTCTACAAACGAAAATCTCGGGGGGGCCCACGAGGTCCACCGAAACATTCATCGTCTGGACCTCCTCCTCATCATCCTCCCCCACCGTTCTCCGGAGAGTCGACCGATCACCCATTTTTTTCCAACGATTCTTCCGAAGGAGGACGTACACCTCCGAGACATCGACCGCCACATCGTGATGACGGCCCACCTGATTTTCAGCCCCAGTCCGACGAGTCCGGCGATCAAGGCTCAAATGAAAGTTTCGGGCATCCCTCTGATTCCAACGAGAGTCTGTGGCCACCTGCTGATCTAAATGAGAGTTTGTGGTCCTTGCTGCCGTTCGACGAAGACCTCGAATCGTTCGGTTCATCCGAGGAGGAGGAAAGAGCACAATTCGATGGTGAAGACGGACAGGGACCCGGTTCCGATGGAGGATCTGCAAACGATAATCTTACGAGAAGCCAGCCACAACTGATGCTTTTTCCCGAAGAGCATCCTCGCTCGCAGACCGCCCCCGATTCTCAGTCGAAGTCACTGAAGTTTTCCAATCTTTTCCAATTTCCTCATTCTTCCGATGATGATCCCGATAGCCCACAATCTCCCAACGGTAATTTCCCCTTCGCCATGGGTGGTCCCGAGTGTGCTCCGAAGACTTCTTCTGCGTCCAGTGATCCTCCTGAAGAGTCATCACCCATGATGAAACATTCTGAATCACTTTCCCTGTTTCCCAAAGATACGAACTCAACCAACAATGCAGCTTTGGGTAGCAATCCTCCTGAAGATCAGTCGGCGTCAGAACCTTCGTTGGCTGGATCATCTCGGATTTCATCAGTTTCCGACGACTATGCTCATCCATCTCCTACGCCTCAAGGTCGTCCTCGTTCTGATCATGGGAATCGTACCTCGCAATCTCTCGACGATCATCCTCAGACACAAACTCACGGAGTTTTGAATCAATCGAGCCCGGGAGGAACTCCTCCCATGCCTCCCGATTCTGATGATCCTCGACAGTTGCGACCTCCCTCTCCTGTGAGAACCGATCCTTCGACAACGTCGACGGGAGAACTTGAATCCCAAACAAGCAGCACCATTCCGAATCATCTTCGAAAAGTTGAGCCTAACACTGAATCGGGTGTTCGAACGCGGAGTCATGGACGCGACGGGAGCGCCAAAGGTCATGGCAGGAAAACACATTCAAGGAAACATCCGAGAGGTCACGGGCCTAGGGCGCATTCACCAGAGGGAAAGCTTCACGGAAGGAACTAAGAATTGCCATCAATGGCTGCCGAGCTGGAATCAGAAGCCATGCTCAAGAGTCAAGACCTTGCCAAGGCAAGGCATGTCTTGCGAGCGAGATTGAAAGCTTTCAGTCGGGTGAGGATCTATTTCGCTTCGATGAGTACCACTGTCCTCGAGCAGAGGAAGAGAAATGACAGCAAGGCTTTGCTAGAAATTTTCGGAAGTTATTTCAGCATGTTCCTCGGAATAAGTGCATTCAGTCTTCTCCATTGGCTCATAAAGCGAGTATATTCTCTCTGTCAGCACTCTTGAAACGTTATTGCGGGAAGATATGATTGCGAGTTCCACTGATTCAATGAAATCAAAACACAGCGTATCAGTAGTATCAAGAAAGATATCAACTTATGCAAGTCTGCTCTGGGAGCCATCGGAGCATGGAAATTCCAGATCCGCTCCCGGCGGCGCCGAACTACATCGAAAATCGAAGTGCCCCTTGACAAAGGAGGAGGTTCAAAGGATTTCTCAGACATGAAGAATTTGAATCTTTGGAATGAGGTCATCAGCTCACTTTACACAGACAGAGATTTCGATTTTAGAGATGTGGAGATTTGAGAGAGACAAGGCTGTCGATTGAAAAGACTCGCCTAAGCCAGCACTGGATGTGTACTCTTGTAGCACTTTCCAATAACCGACGTCAAAGATTTGATGGCATCATGTTACCTCTCTTCTGCTGATTACACGAAGGAACAGCAAATTCTCAACAGTGGCGGCACGAAGGTTAGCTGTCCTCTTGGGTCACGTTCACGAGAATATTAGGCGAAATGAAATAAATCTCAAACTTCAATGAAAAAAATTGCGTGAGAACGCGACAAAAAACGCCGGAGGAGATATCACTCACAACAGTATGTTGTAGCAGTGCCTATCTGAGTGACCGAGAGATACTCTCAACAACTTTTTGAGGCCTTGGTATTGATTGGGATTGCACTTCTAGAGAGCTCAGGAGAATGTCTCTTCATCAATCCACTAGTGTACATAGATCAGGCGATCTGAAACTCAGATACGAAGACGAGGAAAATGGTTACCGGCTTCACCCTCTGAAAATTTCCCAATAAAAAATACATTCGCTCGGGGAATTTACTTTCTCCTTTAAGGACCATGGAATTTTTCGAAGGTTAGTGAATGAGGACGGGGACATTAGATGAATCGATGGGCGAGCTCTGAAAGAGGCGTTTTGATGATGCTTGGCATTTCTTCGGAATTCCAGCCTCTGCAATTCATAGGAGGGGATGGATAACTGATGAATCACGCTCGATTGTTCAAGTCCACGTCGTGATTGGGCGAATATTATCGATGAGGTTGACCTCCGAGAAATCTGTCCATAAATCGATAGACTTATTGATGAATGAAGCCCGAAATTTTAAGGTCCAGTTAGTTGTGTGCTGTACATAGAGAGCTATCAGGATGGACAGAGTTCCATGGGCCCGATCGTACAATGTCCCCCACAGACGCTCTTTTCCGGTGTCATTTTTGTCGGAGCAATTGGATCGGCTGGACGACAACCACTAAAAAATATCAATACGTTTTAAATACTTCCCATCGAGTCAGAGGAATGTTCATTGTCTACTCATGGTGAAGGATTTCTGGAAATCCGTTCGTCCGTTGATCGTCACATGGGGCGAGGCTGCTTTTTCGAATCGGGAATCGAACGGGTGATAGTTATTTCCGAATTGCTACTACTCAGACATTCCAAGAGCTTTCGCGCCATGTAGGAATCAAACTCGCGGCTCCACTTTCTCTCTAACATAAGATTGCAAAACAGCGCCCTTAAACTTGAGCCTATGCGATCCCACATCGAGTAGAACCGTTCCCCTCTACAGTTTGTGAGATATGTCCGTGAAAAAAGAAATCGAGTCAAGATGTGTTAGGAGAGCAGAGGATAAGCCTCGATTATAGATCCGACTATCTCAATGCAAGAGGGAAACCGAACCGAAAATCCATAATTCACGCCTCGATGAGGGATCAAACAACCTATGGAGGTCGTTGCTGGAAAAAATTGAGAAAATCTCATTGGAAACGTCGATTTCAGCGCTGATCTGTTTGAGTCGAGGGGTGCCGCAAACGTCAACTATGGATATTTTTGACACACTTAGTAATTTCGACGTACGCGTGACGAGACTTCCCTGGAAGCCGGCAGAAAACGTAACGGAAAACGATACTGTTCTCGTAGAATGAAAACCGTTCCTTACTTCATGAGACACGATCCCTCATACCGGAACTTCTGCAGCTTGATACACAGAGTGTCTGATCGAGCACCTCATTCCCTCGCGGAAAAGAGAACCGGGCGACTCTGAAGTTTCGGCGAAATTGTTTTCTTCTCTCGCCTCGCGGAAGGAAGAGTACAGCAAGGGAAAGAACAAGGAGTATAACAGTGGACGATGGAGCGAAAATGAAGCGGCCAACAACTCCATTGATGGCCGCGCGGGCGAGTCTTCAAACTGTTCGACGAATCCACATTGGGTGGACTGGAAGAAAGTACAGCGCTCCGAGAGGAGAAAAACACACAGGGATGGATGAACGAAGCCGGTCCCGAGGAACAAGCAACGCGTAGCGAGGGAAGTCATTGGAAAGTCTCTCTTCGTTTCGATTGGCAAACTGTGCGAAGATCAGTTGTTGCCGGAGTGGAAGTAGAGAGGAAGGTGTGAGGAATCAGGGAAGCGCAGAAGAACACAAAAGAGAGCAGTTGGCGGGTGGATGAAGCTTCAGCTTCCGAGGAAGCAGTCAGTTAATCAACCAGACTAGCAGAAAAGGAACGGCCAGAGAGGTGGGAAGCTTTGCTCGGGGCATCCGAATGGAAATAATCCTCCTCCCATTTCAACACTCCCTCGCTCACTCAACCGCTGGACAAACCTCACAATTGTTGAGAGATCTGTTCCACACCTGTAGAGGCGCTCTGTACTTGTCGACCGTGTTTCTTCCTCCCCCTTCCCCTACGCCACTCCTTGTTGCTCCAACGTTTGCTGCCGGTGAGGATTCCTTGGATGCGGACTTTGCTTTGCGAAATTCGTAAAGTTGGTCACTGATTAGTTGAGCATGGTTCGCACATGGAGCCTTGTTTTCGATTCATCACACCGTAGAAGATTTCCAGTGCAGAGGGAGAGAGGGTGCCCTACAAGGGAAAAAGTCGAGGGTGTCAGTATCCCAGATACAATCGTTTAGTTTTGCGCGAAAGCTCCTCTAGAGTTGTTGGTGTTGTTGTTGATGTGAATGACGTAAAATCGGATTCCAATGAATTCGGCATTTCGGTGAATATCCACACAGCTCTTGATCACGCGATTTCCGGGACAGTTGTCGATTTGTTTTCGCAGGAACTTTGGGTGAAGGGCTCCCATTCCATTTCCCTTTGGTGTTTATTGATGGTGTTGTCATATATGCACGATCGGTCGACTCGAGTCGGTCGGTCGGAGTCGAGTCGGTGTAGTGTCTCGTGAAACTTCGTGGATACCATTCAATGTATCGACCGATACCGACGGACATATGATTCGGAAGATACCAGCTTGGTCAGATGAACTGGTTCATGGAAAATCAATGGGAGCGGGGGGAAAGATTCCGTAGGCGCTCCCGAGAAGCTCGGACATTCTCACTCGCTGTTTTATGCCGTTTTGTGGGCTTCTGTGCGTTCTCAGCTGCTCTGCGCTTCCTCCGCTCTATGCTCCGAGGCTCCGGAAGCACCATGTTCACCGATCGTAACCGCCTGATATATTCGGAATGGAACCAAACAATCACAATTTCGTTGTTCTGGCCAAGCTACATGTCATCGAGACTGGAGTCCTATTTTCGAGTCACTATCTGGTGATTTCATCTTAACTTCGTGATGAGTTGAATTATGGCCTAAATATCTGCATTTCTATAGAAATTGGGAACACAATACCCGCCATGCCGTCGGTGCTCGATTTTTCTTGTATAACGCCGAAATTCGGTGAGTTTTTGGGGGAATTGCTCAACAATGACACGATCTATCTCTAGACTGCGGAATACCCCAACTCGAGGTCGCAGCGATACACAATAAACACAAAACGCGAGTCCTCCACTACTCCTCCTAACCGGGAAGAATCGTTATTCATGCAGATTTCCCAAAAATCACGGGGGGTGCACGAATTTCGGTCTAAAACACATTACTCGACATCAGAACACCATGAGAAACGGAAGAGATCTTCATTGGGGAATATGGAACCTTCTGGGGACGGTGGCTCACATCTCGGTTCAACCTCAACGACGTTTGACGGCGATACTTTGTTACAAAAATCCTTAACATAAGTGACGAAGTACGATCATTCTAACCCTCAACAGAGACGCTTTCGCGTCAAGAAGTCGGATGAACGCTGACCCGCGCCACTACTACTTTCGAGCTGGAGTTTTCTAACGTGAGAGTACATATCGCTCACTCCATTTCCTGATGAGCGATCCCGGTCAAATATCCTTGAATGCCTCGAAAAAACATCTGATGGAACTGCGCAGAGATGCACGCAAGCTGTTATTCTCCGCGGCACGAGGTCTTGACTACCCAGGCAAGTAAGATTCGAAGATTCCGAACTGAGAGACATTTGCGGGTCGTCCTCTGAGGCTAGAAGACGCATCCACCAGACGGTAGGACGCAATCACAATAAAACCCGCATTTTATGATTCCTCTGAATGAGCCAGGGGGCCTTTCTGACTAGAAGAGTGATTCATTGTAGCCACTATCACTCTTTCAATCAGAATCGAATCCCTGGGGGATATTTTGACTAGCATGCGAAGGTTGACTTCCGTCCCGTCTTTCGTCAGTACTCATTCTGGCAGACTGCCAGCCATTCCTCGACGGAGCGTGAAGCACTGATTCGACTTAAAGTTTCTTAAACACAAGAATTTAGCATACAAAGAAATTTAGTCAACGATAGAAATCATCTTCGGCCATGGACGTCGCCTCAGAGTCGTCGATCGGCACGTCGTCAAGCGTCATATCGTCGAGCATTTCTTGGAGACTGATTTGAGGCGCATCGCCTGCGTCGCTCTCAGCAGGAATCTTCTCGGTGTCCTTGTAAATGTTGACGTTCTGTCTGAATGCAAGATCTTCTTCGAGGTCTTCGCAGAAATCGTTGAAGCCTCGCCCAACTGAGGAATTGTCATCCAACTCCAAATTCATTCGCTTGAGTCTCCAGCGACGTCTTTGAACCCGATCTGCCTTGCTGCCCCAGTATTTCTTGATCAGCACGACCTCAGCAACCTGAATGAGCACGGAATAGAGGATCGGAAATGATTAGTCGACGAAAATCAGGGCAGTCTGCTGAGAGTTGGATCATTGAGATTGGCGTTGGCCAGGTCGAATCCTAGGACTGCATCGCCTTGGCGAAGGTAATGACCGAGATGTGTTTTACAGTGGATGTAGTTCTCATGAAATCCTAGTTCACTCGCTCTTATAACGAAGACCTTAGCTAGAACATGACGATCAAATAGCTTTCCTTGCCCGGCGAATGTAACCTGAAATTATCAGAGTTCGTATTTGGTCCCGACGGCTTCGCATGGGACTATTTGGACCGTGACTGACACCTGAATCGTAGGAGGTATTCACCATTTGGCTTTCTCCGATCTTCTCAATCTCCATAACGATGTACTCCACCAGATGTTTCGGCGCGAAGAGACCTCTGAAGGGAGTTTTCCAGTAAAGACGGAATCGCAGCAAGCTGGAGAGAGAACGAGGAATGAGATTGCAAGAAAGCTTCTGAGCGCTGCAAGTGCGATCGACGATCGATATGAAGAAACACCGAAAAACATTTCTAGACTCTCACCTGCAGAGTTGCGGGGTCGATAACATGCACGGACGCATGTTACATACACCTCCACCTACACCACTATGTTGGCTGATGACATCGAGAAGTCTCACGGGACGACTGGCGAGATGGGTACTCCAATTGCAAGAATACGAAATAACAGTCGTTTACAAGCAGGGAAGAAAACATCTAGACGCCGACTGTCTCTCGAGATACCCGACCCCATCTGGAACAGCAAACGACAACCAGGAAGACACAGATAAAGATGGAAATTTACGATCAATCTCAACTGACTCTGAATCGAATTCCAGGCAGGAGACGAGCCCCGACACACCAAGAATAAATACAATCACGCTCCAGTCAATTTCACAGGCCCAGCAGGAAGATCCATCCCTCGAGAAAATAAGAGACCTCGCCAAACGCTCCAGCACATTCGAAACGGTGACAGGCGTTCTGTACAAGCGGAATTTCTCGAGGACGGGTGAGAATTTACTGCTAGTTGTTCCAAAAGCCCTAAGAGACGAAACGTCGGAAGCAGCCCACTCTGCGAGAGAGTCTGGACACCTGGGAATCGCCAAAACCTACGGCAAGCTCACCCAAAAGTACTACTGGCCATCGGCGTACCGCGACACCGAATCTTTCGTCAAGAAATGTCGAGTGTGCCAGCAGCGGAAATCGAATCCAGGAAAAACGGGCCAGCTGCAGCACATCGAGACCCCAGACTCGCCATTCCACACGATCGGCATCGACCTCGTGTCATTCAACGCGACGAACAAGGGTAATCGCGTTATCGCAACCGCAATCTGTCACCTAACAAAATATTTGATCGCTAAAGCTCTTCCAGACGGTTCGACGGAACACGTGGCAAACTTCTTACATTAGTGGAGAACGTGATCCTGCAGCATGGGACTCCGAGGGTCTTAATCAGCGATCAGGGAAAGGTGTTCATGTCAGAAACGGTGAAACTGGTCAACGAAAGATGCGGGACCTGGCACAAGAGAACGTCAGCTTACCACCCGGCAACCAACGGACTCGTCGAACGCTCCCACCGCACCCTGGCAGACGGGCTAAGCAAATTTGTCAACGAAAATAAGTCCGACTGGGACGAATACCTTCCATTCATCGTCCACGCGTACAATTCAGCCCCGCTAAAATCTACGAAATTTTCCCCGTTCTTTCTAGTCCATGGCAGAGAAGCTACCACGATCTTCGACACGGCGCTACCAGCTCCTCCAATCCTGAAGACGGTCACCGCGAACGACTACGCGGAGAGGCTCCAGCGAACTGTGCACGAAGCAAGGGAGTTAGCGAAAAAACTTGCCGACAAGGAAAAGGATGGCAACAAGACACGCTTCGACGCGGACAGGCGAACCACAACGTTCAAAATCAACGATCGGGTCCTGCTCAGCGTGCCATTCCGGAAAGTCGGGCAGTCGGACAAATTACAGAAAAAATTCTTTGGACCATTCAAGATCACCGATCAAAAAGGACCGGAGACTTTCGAAATTACCATCGAGCCCGGAGCAGACCTAGCCAGGTCCGGCACAAAACCGCAGGTCGTACATTCGTCCAGGTTAAAACGGTTCATCGAAGAAGAAGCGATACAGCATGATCCAGCCGACGACACGATCCAGCATGATCCAACAGAGGAGACGCTCCAGCATGATCCGGCGGAAGAAACGAACCAGCTCGATCCAGCCGAGGAAGCAAGCCAGCACGACCCAGCCGACGAGACGGACCAGCACATCACAACCAACGAGCTTCCACCAAACCCAACAGAGCCCAGATACCCAACTAGAAATCGAAGACGACCGGAGTATCTTAATGAATTCATAGGTTAGATAGCAGAACCGGGTCGGTTCTTTTCTAGGTGGGGGGTCGTGTGGGAATGTAACTAGTGGTTGTAGAGATCTCGCAGATGTTTCCAATTAGTGAATGTTGTTTCAATGTGGTTTCAACCGAACCCGACACCGTTCTAGCTGAAACACCCCAGCTCACATTCGGCTCCAATTAATTCGATTGTATCAAAGGCGCGGGAG
>JAJSRV010000028.1:151770-171883 GCA_021527715.1 Neoseiulus cucumeris
GGCAGAGAAGCTACCACGATCTTCGACACGGCGCTACCAGCTCCTCCAATCCTGAAGACGGTCACCGCGAACGACTACGCGGAGAGGCTCCAGCGAACTGTGCACGAAGCAAGGGAGTTAGCGAAAAAACTCGCCGACAAGGAAAAGGATGGCAACAAGACACGCTACGACGCGGACAGGCGAACCACAACGTTCAAAATCAACGATCGGGTCCTGCTCAGCGTGCCATTCCGGAAAGTCGGGCAGTCGGACAAATTACAGAAAAAATTCTTTGGACCATTCAAGATCACCGATCAAAAAGGACCGGAGACTTTCGAAATTACCATCGAGCCCGGAGCAGACCTAGCCAGGTCCGGCACAAAACCGCAGGTCGTACATTCGTCCAGGTTAAAACGGTTCATCGAAGAAGAAGCGATACAGCATGATCCAGCCGACGACACGATCCAGCATGATCCAACAGAGGAGACGCTCCAGCATGATCCGGCGGAAGAAACGAACCAGCTCGATCCAGCCGAGGAAGCAAGCCAGCACGACCCAGCCGACGAGACGGACCAGCACATCACAACCAACGAGCTTCCACCAAACCCAACAGAGCCCAGATACCCAACTAGAAATCGAAGACGACCGGAGTATCTTAATGAATTCATAGGTTAGATAGCAGAACCGGGTCGGTTCTTTTCTAGGTGGGGGGTCGTGTGGGAATGTAACTAGTGGTTGTAGAGATCTCGCAGATGTTTCCAATTAGTGAATGTTGTTTCAATGTGATTTCAACCGAACCCGACACCGTTCTAGCTGAAACACCCCAGCTCACATTCGGCTCCAATTAATTCGATTGTATCAAAGGCGCGGGAGCTTTCAAAGGAAACCGCGCCGAGAAAGTTCCGAAAGACTCTCCAATCGGGAGAGGAGGACAATCAAAAGACATAGCTGGAAGTTGAGATGTACATTCACTCTTGTTCTCGTTCGTGCAGAAGTCGGTCGCAGCTTGCTGCGTTGCCCGATCCTTCAGAATAAAAAGAGTAGTTCAGGGGATCCGTCACTCGTATTCTTCATCCTTACAAGTGGTGTTACAAGTGGTGGAGATCAGTGAGCGCTCCCCGCACCTCAATGCAGCGGACTCCCCCGGAAGAGAAACGCGCACGGCGCGAAGCCGAGAAGTTGGCAGGCTCCAGAAAAAATCAAGATCCAGCACGCAGCGCTAGCGATGGCAACCCGGAGTTGCCCGGGCCCTCCAGATCCAGCAGTCAGCCGCAAGATCCCGCACCTATACCAAGAGATCCAGCAGTTCCAGCGAAAACAGAAGCGATCAACCGCACGCCGGAAGTCGAGGCCGAACCCTCGCGAGGCCTAACCACCGGACCACGTTTGGAGACCCAGGCTGGTGCACGGCAGCCCAGCTACGCCGCTCCAGCTCAACAGTTCCAGCAGCAGTACTACGCTTCCGCAGCAAGACCGCTAGTTACAGCAATCGAACCACCAGCTCTCGCCAACTCCCCAGCTCCCGCCACCAACACTCGACAACCCACCCTCAACATCGATCCGGCCGGTATGTCCAATGAAGAGTTACTAGCGCTCCTCCTAAAACTCCAGCTCCAGCTTACCGATCAAGCCGCGAAAGAGAAGAAACTCGACTACCCAGAGTTCAACGGATCCTCGGACGCAGCCGCATGGCTGCGATCTTTCAACCGCACGGCGGCATTCAACCATGCGGACGGCAAAGCAAAGCTCAGGCGAGTACCCTTTTCCCTGGTCGGCGACGCGGTGAAGTGGTACGAACGATCCGGCGCCAAGTGGGCTCAATGGGAGGAATTCGAAGTCGAATTCGGAGAACGATTCGTCGACAAGGGCGCGAAGCGGCAGAGAGCGATCCAACAGTTAGATTCCCTCCTGAAGGAGGAAGCATCTCGATATCTACCTCACTACGAAAGAATGCTCCAGCTTTGCCAAGACTACGATCCCGCCATGCCAGAGGACCGCATCATCGACAGATGCATTCAAACGCTCCAGCCGGCAGACATCAAAACAATATCCATGATCAAGCCCAAGACGTTAGTTGAGCTAAGAGACCATCTAGCTTAGTTAGACCGCACGATCCCGCAATCCAACGCCAACAAAGAAGAATCCAGCCCCGATCACGCATCAATCAATCAAATACGTTCCCGCACCCCAAGCCGCAACCGCGGACAAGACAAATTGAGTTTATTCAGATCCCGCTCAAGCTCCAGAGAAAAAACCGAATCGAATAAAAAGAGTAGTAGTGGACGATCCTTCACGTGTATTCTTCAACCTTACACCTCGCACCTATTCCATGTTTGCAGGCGTCCGTCCTCAGGATTGCTGGCCTCGATGTGTCGAAGTGACCCAGTAGAGGTGGTTTGATCAATCTTCTTTTCAGTTGTTCGAACGCTTCTTGGTGTTGTTCGTCCCAGATGAATTTCACTCCGTCTTTCAATAGGTTATTCAGTGGAGCTGCTGTTTTGGAAAAATTTTCCATGAATTTTCTGTAGTATGAGCAAAGACCGAGAAAACTTCTTACTGCTTTCTGGTTGCTTGGTGTCGGGAAGGATCGGATTGCCTCTGTCTTTGCTGGGTCGGGTAGAATTCCTTCTCGAGAGATCTCGTGTCCCAGCAGCGAGATCTTTGTCGCACCGAAAGAGCACTTCTTGATGTTCAGGGATAAATTTGCTTGATCCAAACATCGAAGGATCTCTCTGAGTCGTTCGTTGTGTTCTTCCAATGTTCGACCAAATATGCAGAGATCGTCCAGGTACACCAGGCAGTGCTTCCATTTATGCCCGCGTAGCACGCTGTCCATCAGGCGTTCGAAGGTGGCCGGTCCGTTTGACAGCCCAAAGGGTAGTACCTGGAATTCGAATAGGCCGTCCGGTGTTGCGAACGCTGTTTTCTCTTTGTCACTTTCCTCGAGCGGGCACTGAAAATAGCCGGATTTTAGATCGAGGGACGAAAAATAGTTAGCTCCCGCCAGACAGTCCAGTGCGTCGTCGATTCGGGGAAGTGGGTATCCGTCCCGCTTCGTGACTTTGTTGAGCTCCCGATAATCTACGCAGAACCTTGTTTCTCCGTTTTTCTTTTTGACCAATACGACGGGGCTGCACCATGGGCTCGCCGATGGTCGGACTGTCCCCTGGNCGAAGTACGATCATTCTAACCCTCAACAGAGACGCTTTCGCGTCAAGAAGTCGGATGAACGCTGACCCGCGCCACTACTACTTTCGAGCTGGAGTTTTCTAACGTGAGAGTACATATCGCTCACTCCATTTCCTGATGAGCGATCCCGGTCAAATATCCTTGAATGCCTCGAAAAAACATCTGATGGAACTGCGCAGAGATGCACGCAAGCTGTTATTCTCCGCGGCACGAGGTCTTGACTACCCAGGCAAGTAAGATTCGAAGATTCCGAACTGAGAGACATTTGCGGGTCGTCCTCTGAGGCTAGAAGACGCATCCACCAGACGGTAGGACGCAATCACAATAAAACCCGCATTTTATGATTCCTCTGAATGAGCCAGGGGGCCTTTCTGACTAGAAGAGTGATTCATTGTAGCCACTATCACTCTTTCAATCAGAATCGAATCCCTGGGGGATATTTTGACTAGCATGCGAAGGTTGACTTCCGTCCCGTCTTTCGTCAGTACTCATTCTGGCAGACTGCCAGCCATTCCTCGACGGAGCGTGAAGCACTGATTCGACTTAAAGTTTCTTAAACACAAGAATTTAGCATACAAAGAAATTTAGTCAACGATAGAAATCATCTTCGGCCATGGACGTCGCCTCAGAGTCGTCGATCGGCACGTCGTCAAGCGTCATATCGTCGAGCATTTCTTGGAGACTGATTTGAGGCGCATCGCCTGCGTCGCTCTCAGCAGGAATCTTCTCGGTGTCCTTGTAAATGTTGACGTTCTGTCTGAATGCAAGATCTTCTTCGAGGTCTTCGCAGAAATCGTTGAAGCCTCGCCCAACTGAGGAATTGTCATCCAACTCCAAATTCATTCGCTTGAGTCTCCAGCGACGTCTTTGAACCCGATCTGCCTTGCTGCCCCAGTATTTCTTGATCAGCACGACCTCAGCAACCTGAATGAGCACGGAATAGAGGATCGGAAATGATTAGTCGACGAAAATCAGGGCAGTATGCTGAGAGTTGGATCATTGAGATTGGCGTTGGCCAGGTCGAATCCTAGGACTGCATCGCCTTGGCGAAGGTAATGACCGAGATGTGTTTTACAGTGGATGTAGTTCTCATGAAATCCTAGTTCACTCGCTCTTATAACGAAGACCTTAGCTAGAACATGACGATCAAATAGCTTTCCTTGCCCGGCGAATGTAACCTGAAATTATCAGAGTTCGTATTTGGTCCCGACGGCTTCGCATGGGACTATTTGGACCGTGACTGACACCTGAATCGTAGGAGGTATTCACCATTTGGCTTTCTCCGATCTTCTCAATCTCCATAACGATGTACTCCACCAGATGTTTCGGCGCGAAGAGACCTCTGAAGGGAGTTTTCCAATAAAGACGGAATCGCAGCAAGCTGGAGAGAGAACGAGGAATGAGATTGCAAGAAAGCTTCTGAGCGCTGCAAGTGCGATCGACGATCGATATGAAGAAACACCGAAAAACATTTCTAGACACTCACCTGCAGAGTTGCGGGGTCGATAACATGCACGGACGCTGTGACCCGCAGACAAATACAGATCTGGCCTATGCTTCCTGTAAAGGTTAGGTGAAGCCAGTCAGCGACGGTGACACTCTTGGCGGACCAAGCAAGTTCATCATGTGAACGATTCAATATTGGACCAGAGATCTTCGTGAGCCGCAGTAGCCCTACCTAACTGCCTCGCGAGAGCAGGTGGCAGACACAATACTTTGCCCTTGCAATCGGTGCAATTTCCACGGAGAACGTTGTTTTGTAATTGAAGTTGTTCGAGTGTGGTTCGTGCGATATCAACTGCTGTGACTCAACGGATTTGATCGGAACCATCATCTGTTAAAGACAAGATTTTGAGGTACTGCTGCGCGACGAAATTTCTCTGTGGAGTTCGACAACGCCGCAAAGAGGAACTCACCTGGAAGAACGGGACCAATTTCCGACCATCGTCTTTCTTTGTGAAGAAGTCGATGCTTTCTTAACCTAACCTAACCTAACCTAACCATCTTTATATTGATGGCGTCTTTTTGAGCATCATATTTTAGAATCAATTGCTCTGTGTGGAACAAGGTCTTCTTGTGATCGACCTGCAAGCCAATCGTTTAGTGAGCTTACTCCATGTCTACTCAGAATTAGGGAGATATTAATGTTTTGACAGTTCTCACCTTCTGGCGGTACTGCACGACTGCAGGCCAGAAGTCTTTAGCTTCCCTCCGATGGCACTGGTCGCACAGAAGGCCATTTTCAGTGAATTCTACTATGAAAGCCTGAAACGGTAATTACTCTGAGCGGAGAAGTTCCCTCATCGAGTGCGTTCAGACTTCAGTCGCCTGTTCGGTACTATTTTCAAGTGCAGGACTCCAAAAACTCGGAAAATTATCTCGCTAACCTGTTCAATTATAGCTCCACCTAAGACTTCCTTCTGAATAGTGAGCCTGAGTTTGATCAGTTTGGAGTGGGGCTCTGTCCATATGGAACCGGCATCGATCAATCGAACCTTATTCAATCCTTTAACTCGTTTCAGACAGATTGCCAGCAATTCCCGGGACTCGAGTGATGCCTCGATCCACTGCGTCGGTGGTTGTAGATACCTTTCGCATCTCTTACAAAACTGGAGGACTCCTGCAATCCAAGGGAAAACGCAGCTGAAATAATTTTCTAGATCTTGACGTGCACCTTTGCACGTCTCATAGGCCGAGAAACATGGAGAGGAGTGCCGCATTCATTCAAGGAGGCCATCATATAGGCATACCGGTTTCGCCCGACAAGTGCCACGGAGAAGGAAATGGATAGGGACAACGAAATACTCGTGGGGAGGAAGAGCACGGACCTGGTTCGCCACGGACCATGTAGAATAAAGATTCGTTGTTCCCCTGAGCTCTTCGGAGTGTTTGTAATCGAAACTCAACTCACCTTGCTTCGGGATACTGTCCGTTATGTTAACAACTTTGCCCAGACAATCGACGCACATATTCGCCGGATTGGCTGCGATGGGTGTACCAGCGGGTGGGCGGAGAAGAACAGCGTGAATTCCATTATTCTGTACACAGACGACCCGGTGCTCGGAGACCACAAACGTGTTCCTGACGAAAATCGAGACCCCGCCGTACGCTGTGTCCCTGCAAGAATGATAGTGATCAAACTCTGGAAGTTGATAAGTACAATATGAGCTTCTTCAGTCGTAAACCACGTTTCGGAACAACATCTGAAGTCAAAGAAGCCGGAGCGTGTTCAGAGATCATGTCAAACTTATGGTCGGCTCTCATCGATCTAGTATTCAGGAGGATGATGTGGATCGATTTAGGGCACCGTCAAACCGCAGGCTGGGGTGTAGCCGTGGCCCCGCCGTCCGGAACCCCAGACATCGGAGCCTCGCCTTCAGGAGTTCCTTCCCTTTCTCCTGGAATGTCAGGTGTGGAGAGAATCTGATGATTATCGGATACATGTGATAGTCGGTCTGGGTCACGAGGGACCCGCGATCCGAGACCGTTTCTAGCAGTTCCTGCGATACGACTCTTAATTATAGAGCGATACCAAACCTGTCGATGAGAAGACCAGCAGGCCACGCAGCAGGGTTGAGGAAAGCGTCTGCAGATTTCGGCTTCACCTGTATGACGAATGAAGCTGTAGGACGCGATGGCTCGCTCTCCGGCGACTTGAATTTGTTCCAAAACCGCCTAGGCCGGTTTTTCGACGAAAAAGATAGGACCTTCTGGGAGAGGGGGATCTTCAGTCTGGCCGATCGATGGTCGAAGGTCATAGCACAGAGTGGTCAACACATCATTGAATAAAAATCCACCTGAGTACAGAAATTGGGCTCTTCGAAATCAGGTAGAAAACGCCACGAACTTTTTGACTTGCCCCATGTATATGACGGAATGATGACCGTCAAGTTCAAGGATGGTCACAAGCATTGAGACCTTCACTGCTTGACAATAAGAATAGCACACTGAAAAAACACGTCGTGAAGTAAACATCGACTGGTCAGATGCTTTCCAGAAATTAAAGTGGGAATCTGAGTAGCAGCAAAACTTGGAAAGTGGAAAATTACTCTAGAATGAGTGGCCGACAACACCCTTGTCCAGCATTCTGTTTCCTCCGATTTTCGAAAAGGATTTACGATGGGATCTGAAGAGACGAAAAGCATCGCGAAGAGGTCGAAAGTTGTGTCTTTCCTCGAAGTTTTCCTCGTTTGGCCATGGTACATACTGGTTGTTATCCCACTCTAGTGCCAAGACCCGGAAAAAGGCGGTTTTTCGACTTCTGAATTTGGCTCTGAACTTTTTTCCCTCAAAAATCCGCGAAGATTTGAAAGTTGGTTCGTCCACTAGACAGCATGGGCTATCTTTACCCACCTGCCTCGAACCTCGCCCGGCCTCGCCCATTGTATTTCCAAGCTCGATTAGAATGGTGATTTCCATAATTTTCATAAGCTCGTTATTCATTGAAGGAGAAAAAACTTTATCAAAGTAAATGATCCGGAGGCTCCTCCAAGGAGTGAAGAAGATTTTCGAGTCAATTTTCCTACGAACAAATCCCATCCTCAAGCTTCGTTCTCTGTGGGGGACTTTTTTCCTCTATGTTGGGTGGCCGCTAAAAGGCATACGAAACGACTGTGGTTTGGAGAAAAATGTGGTATGCGAACCTCGAACCGTCGGGGAACATCATGTAACATGTTTGAGATCGATTTCTCAACTCGACTCTTGGCCCACTGTGCGTTGCTGCTCTGAGCCGACACGGTGAGCGGAAGGAAATCGCTAGCGGAATCGGCTGAGATGGGATCGGCCAGGTGAACTCCAGGCTGGCAAATGAGGATAGGCGAGAATCCCCGCTGACGCAGACGAGTCTCCTAGCGAGCCGCTGAATAGTCTGCCCAAAATCACAGATGTGGCCATCATCCTTCCGAAAGTCTTCTCCTTCCCGATGTGAATGGGACCCAGGTTCGACGATTCGTAATACTTCCGTAAGAAAATTATGGCGGAGAGGACCAAATTTCCATACAGAAGGAGAATTAGACTAGCGAAGAGACAGACTCCAACGTCGCGGTCGCTGCCCGCAAAATTATTCTAGCTTCAGTCAAGCTCACAAAGGTGCCGGATGAAAGTTCGCCCAGAATGGTGGGATGGAAGTAAGCTCAGGAAACTCGACAGAGTGAAGACGAACAGGCTGTACATACACACATCATCACAATATTTCATTCTTCAGCAATAAGGGTAAAGCATTGATGTTGTCACAAATATTATCAAACCTCTGTCATCACAATATTTCATTCTTCAGCAATAAGGGTAAAGCATTGATGTTGTCACAAATATTATCAAACCTCTGTCCTCTTCAGCAATTTGATTTTGTTTACCCAGGGCGTACGGGAGTCGTTTTCCGGCACAAGTTTTCTCCACCGCCTCTTGCAAACTCTCACATTGGATCCCTGGAAGTGGAATGCGTCTTCACACTCTATTCGGACGAAATCAGCCTGATGAGATGAGCGTGCGTAGGGAGAGAAACGCTTTGAAACCACTCACCTGTGAACTCGCATTTGGATGAAATCGCAGCTATGAAGTAGGACAGAGATTTCTGGTGGTTGCAAACGTGCGCAAATGGACAAAGGGGAATGATATGGCAGCCGTTCTGCCACTCTCCGTTGAATACAAACGAAAGATCGGCTGTTCGCCTATTTCCGAAACCTGTAAAAATCGAAATGTTTATTATGAGGCTTGTGGCGAAGGACCGGATCCGAGAATCGATGTGAGTCCCAATCGATGGCTATTCCTCGCGTTCTTGGACGGTACTCCTACAGTGTTCTAGTGGTTCAAAATTTTCACCCGTCAGTTCAGCGACCGAGAGGCCAAAAAGATCAAAATTTCATCGCTAATAGACGAACTTGATGTGAACGGAATATTCTTGTCCCCCGGATATTTTTCTTAGATGATCCCGTGCACCCACGATCCCGACAGCCATGATCCCGACAGCTATGATCCCGACACCCCTCATCCCGACTCGACGATCCCGATACCCATCATCCCGACAACCCTTTCCCTGAGACTTCTTCCGCGACAGAGGCAGCGATGCTTCTATGCACCGCCTCCGGACAGCTGAGGCGCGCTCGATTCAAACTGCTGGATGCTAGAGGGTGTCTGGGAGTACATCGGAGAAGTCGGAGCTTTGGAACGAACTTGTCAGGGCAATTTTGTGCGATCACGCACACTCATAATTGGGAATATCTTCCTTCAAACAAGGAAGGGTATTTCTCTCGCATGGGAACGAATCACGCCGTCCGAGTCCGAGTGACCGTACAATCTCACTCTGTGAGGTTCGTTCTGGAACTCTGACGTTCGAATTCTTCGGCAAGCCTTGCTACTCTGCAATGTTTTCGGAGAAATTCAATCCATTTCAGCGGTTACTGCCAGTTAGGAAGGAGCGGCTCTGACTCCGACTTAGATTGAGACCTTTCTATTGTGGAAGATCTCAACTGCTTCTGTGCGTTGCAGATTATATGAACTCTCAGGAACCCTCTAGCACTCTAGCCGAAGGCGTTGCATAAAAGCATCGCTGCCTTTTTTGCGGGAGAAGTCTCTGGGAGAGGATTGTCGGGATGATGGGCATCGGGATCGTTAAGTCGGGATGAGGGCTATCGGGATGAGGGGTGTCGGGATCATGGGTTTCGGGATAGTGGACTGTAGCCTCTGATGGCTAGAACAAGGAAAATTTGTGCAAACTCGTGCTTAAGCGAGAACGTTCAATTCTGGTGCGGCGCTGTGGTGCGCACAAGTTTTCAACTTCTCTGATGTTATGGGAAATCGAGAGATGTCAGAAGACTCCGCACAGCGCCGTTTCTCCGGCGATATCGGATCATGGCTGGAATCTGCCAAAGCAACGATCTTGAGGGAGCGACGACAAGAATACTACGCGACTCCATGTTTACACCGAACATCGCTGCGATTTGTTTGTCGCAGGGATGAATAGCCACTGCTCCTCGCCATTTGCAGGAGCTAGCGATTAACACCTATTCACTTTGCCATCCCAGCTGGCGGCTCAAATGATCTTCATATCTGTTGGCAAGGGGAGAGGTCTTACCGGTCGGATCCGTGTGGAGGATTTCGAAGTATTTCGCGTCTCCTCTCTGGACAGTCTCATCAGACGCGAAGCATTGTTTCGACGGATCCAGAGCGTGGATGCTCTCCACCATTCCCAATTTCGCGTCTCTTCGCAAACGCCCCAGGAATACGGCTACTTGGGCGCCGAGGGAGTGGCCGATAGCGCGGAAGATAACTCCCGGTGCTATCTCCTCGAGCATTTCTGATAGAACTAGCGCTGCCTTCGCGACGACAAGCGTATTTGCCGCTGCCTGAGCGTAAAATTTGAGGTCAGGCCTGGAGAAAAGACTGAGGGTTAGAGTCTGCATCTACACGTGGGTTGCATCTCATTGTCCATCGCCAATAACAGCCAACTCTTTTAGTAGCTATGTACCTGAGGATGGCTTCCTCCCGCCAATCGACTCCAATGATCAACTCTGTAGGATTCGCATCGGCAACTTTTTCCATCAAAAGCGCGATCGCCGTGTCGTCCACACTTTGTCTGAATCCGTGAATGATGAACACCACTTCTCGGATTTTCCCGAAACGATCCAGCTCTTGCTTGAGGTTTTTGAAGCCGATTTTCGCCCATGCCACGTCTACGACTTGAAGACCGTCCGATATTTTTTTCAAAAAACGAAAGTTCACTCTTATCGACTCGAGATTCTCTGGGTATGCCTCGATTAATTTGTGGAAACAAAGCGCTTTCAGGGGTAAACCCGCCTGCACTCCATTTTCGGCTTTTGCTTGTGTGAAAATGAGGTATGAGAGCAGCAGGAGAAGCATGATTGTTTTTGCTGGAAGACAGCGGAAATACATTTCCGTTGTTAGGTAGGGAAGATAATAATATCTATAATGCGAATTATTGAATAGGATAGGAGTTCACGCGCAGGCGAAAACCAAGAAAAGAAGTACACAGACATTTCTTCCTGGGATTGGAGTCATTGAGGGAAAACTCACCCAGCTTCCTCTTCAGTGCGCTCCTCGGTTTATCAGCGTCTGCCATCTGCTCGGTGGAAGACTGAGGATTGGGCACATGTTTTTGTAGTGTCTGGATGGCGTTCAAAAGTAAACGCGCGCGCGTAAATATTTGAGAACTGTTTCCGCCTAATTTTAGCTCTAGGATCCCGACTTCACCATCAGAATTGTTTAAATAACGCGAGTTCGAGGCGTTTTTGAGGAAAAAAATGGCACTCGCTGCAGAAGTTGCACTTCTAAGGTTCACGTTTTTGATTCGAAGAGCTCCCATCGGCTCGTTCCTTTTGCTACCTTGCTGACTAGCCTCCATTGTCGTCTTCGTGCTGTAATTCGAGAGAACGCTTGAACACCACTCCACTTCACTGGCACAGCCTCACGCGTTACAACTTACAACCAGTGGCGGCGCCAGCGTTTTTTTTTCTATGAAGCTGAGCGGCAAGGCCGTTGTTGTCATGGTCGACGAGCACCGATGCTTCGCAAGACCTCCCGTAGTACGTAACCGTTTTGGGTTGGGCTATAGGGTCAGTTCGCGTCATGTCGGGAGTATCTTAATAATATTAATATAGATATCGATAAATATATGCATATACAGATATAGATAGTTTCGCACCAGTAAGGGATCGTGAACCACAGCTCCAGGTATATTGGAGTAACCTTGTCGAGTTGTTGCGGTCTCTTTGCGTAGTGGGAGAAGACGGTCTCAACATGACAAGGAGATTGGCACTCGAATAGCTGATCTGCAGCACTTTTCAGAGAGTTAGACTGAAAAATTGGATGTGCCCGATCCGAGGAAATCTAATGCATATAAGTATGATACTCAGCCTATGAGTGAGTGAGACATGAAATGATACCCTGCTGCTATGATCTTGCAGTGGTATTCCTTCTGCTGTCAAATTGTTGAGGCATGATGACAAGAAGCATCAATTTTGGCAGAAAATATCGGTCAGAGATTTTATGAAGCTAGCTTCATGGATCTAGAAATCTATGAAGCTATAGCTTCGAAAGCTGTGTTTCTCGAGCTGGCGAATCATCGCAAACGAGTCTTTCTTCCTAGAAGCCCAGTGTCGAACGGAATTCGGGATTGTTTTAAAGAATGCCAGATTTGAATACACAAGACGCTGCACAAATTCGCGGTCCTCTATCATAGTTAAAGTGATTCTCTCCGAGATCCGCAAACATCGAAACATATTCTGGATACCATCGCGAATCCGGAGACGAAGAATCTTCATAGCCATTAGAGCACATGCTGGGGTATCACTCCGCGTCGATCCTTTCTCCTTATCTCACCTCAGACATACACGTAGGATGAGCAGTTGAACGTTCACCCCTTGCGCCCTTCGTTCGAATTCGACGGCTGCCCCCTAAATATATGGACCAGAAGGATAACTTTTCTGCGTATGTGTCATAGAGTGAACTCTCGGGTGTCCGATGCTGACCTGGAGCAATGTCCAAACAATGATCTTCGTTCCATGTCATGGTTTGTTGCTTCGAATAAATCAATTCAGATTCCGGGGCACTATCTGCATTCAAAATCTCCATACACTCATCGAAGTTCTCGCTTGAGTCTGCGCTTTCCATAGATTTTCTGAAGACTGACCAATCAACTGCAATTTTGTAGTGCTGATAGAGGGGCTGACTGCTATGAAGCGCAAACACTCTTCAACATTGGGCTTTGTCACGGAGCCGCTAAGANAACACCACTTCTCGGATTTTTCCGAAACGATCCAGCTCTTGCTTGAGGTTCTTGAAGCCGATTTTCGCCCATGCCACGTCTACGACTTGAAGACCGTCCGATATTTTTTTCAAAAAACGGAAGTTCACTCTTATCGACTCGAGATTCTCTGGGTATGCCTCGATTAATTTGTGGAAACAAAGCGCTTTCAGGGGTAAACTAGCGGGCGCCGAAGAGTTCCCCCAGAAGTCAGAATGCAGGTGTTCGTAATTCGCCGACTGTTCGTGCCAAAGACCAACCGCCTCTGTGGAGTTCATATCATTCGAAACGTGCTTTACGAAGAGGATCTGATGCGACTGCATGTGAGCGCCAGTACGTCTCTCATTGACAAGCAAGATCTCATCGAGTGCTTCGAGATGCTCGCAAAGGAGAGCGGCGCAAGCATTCGAGACAGAATTGGCAAATTCAACTTGACGGACGAACAGATCGAGCTGTTTACGGGCCTCACATATGAACAGCTAGGTTCAGTAGCTTCCATGCTCACATCAATGCGGAACATGGAGAACCGGAGCATCATGCAAGCTCTGGTGATCTTCCTCTTCAAAATGCGGAGTGGAAACTCAAACGCCATGGTCGCCTCTGTGTTTGGGTTGGAGCGGCAGCAGCAGGTTAGCGACATATCGCATTCAGTCATTCAATCATTTGAGAGAGACGTGCTACCACTTCGATTTGGGTTTTCCGCGCGCACTCGCGACGATCTGATCGGCAACGAAACGTCGGATTTTGTGAGAGCCCTCTTCTCACAGGGCTCACCGGAGCGTTTGGCACTGATATATGATGGAACCTATCTCCGTCACGGCAAGAGTGCAAACAGCTGCTACCAAAGGAAGTCGTATTCGGGGCAGAAGAAATCGCACCTCTGCAAGCCGTTTACGATTTGCACTACCACAGGATATGTCGTAGACATGTTAGGACCATTCACTGCTAACCTCAACGATGCGCGCATCATGGAGATCGCTCTCCAAGATTCGGATGGTCTTGGTGGGTTTCTGAGGCCGGGCGACATCGTCTTCGTGGATCGAGGTTTCAGGGATGTGGTAGAAAGTCTCGAGCAGAAGGGTTTGACCGTCTGCATGCCATCTTTGAAGGGTAATCGAAAGCAGCTAACCACCGAAGAGGCTAACCACTCTCGATTCGTCACCAAGATCCGATGGGCCGTGGAAGCTGTACACGGGATCATCAAGCAAAAGTACCGGCTCCTGGATCATCGAATTGATAATAATCTGCTTCCGAAGATCGGCGTTCTGATCAGAATCGCCTGTTTTCTCAACAATACTTTCGGGAAGCGCCTCGCATCCGATCAAACCATGTTCAACGAGGTTGTGGGACGCATGCAACAAATGCGACAAGTTCCAAATACGTTGGGGCAGCTGGTTGAGGAAAATGGCTGGAACAGAGTCACCAGACCATGGTCCGCCGTAAATTCTGACTCCGTCCCTGATTTTCCACGGTTGACTCTGCAAGATCTGAAGATCTTCTTCACAGGAACTTACCAACTGTCTCAATCAGTTTCGTACCTCGCCGAAATACTAAACGAGGACAACACCATCAATCTGAGGATTCACAGAGACAACAGCAACATCCTCAAAGTAGAAGTTCCGTCGCGACATGTGAAGAGGAAGGCGTACAGGTGCTACATAGATTACCTACCAGAATCGATCGGTTATTCTGGAATCAGACGTCACTATTGCGAGTGTGCCAACGGGACGCGCTTTGTAGGTTGCTGCTCACATGTCGCGGCCGTCGTGTACTTCCTATCCAACGCGCGATACCTCGCCAGAATCATCAAGCCGGCGGAAATTCTGACCAAGCTCTTCCAAGATGGTGCCAGTGTTCCCGTTATAAATGAAGACAGTGACGAGGATTGATCACATGATAACTACATATGTGCAACGATCACGATTTCAGTAATAAAATGATAACGGCGCTCGAGAAGGGGTCCGGTATAGAAAAAATTGAATTTCGACTCTTTGGACTCCTCGGATCGGGTTGAATTTTTTATAAGATTTCCAGGAATTCGTGAATAACTCGAAAATACAGGGAAATTGAAGCGAACTGCATACCTCAAAATGTTCCTCTAGCTGGGGGCTATCGACCCCCATAACCCGTTTTCGAAAATCGCCTGGGCCCACCGGCCTCCCTTACCCGGCTGTGCCCTTTCGTTACATATTTTCGTTACAGAAGTAACGAAGTACTCTAGGCGGTAGGGCTAGTCGAAGCTTAAGACGTTTCCCGTCAAAACGATAATCTCGAAATAGGAATGACAGTTTTCATTGCCGAAACTGTTCCACTCCGTTTGTGAAATCGAGCATAAAATCCAATTTGATTGGAAGAGGAACAGATCAACAGAAAGAGCAAAATGTATATTTTAATTTTTTTTCATTCTAAAGTCACAGTTTCGGTAGTTGTGAGCGTCATTGGTACTCATTCCATTTTGATCAAATCACTCCGGAAGTGAGTCTGATGGCCGGGGAGTGGCAAACGAAGCTCGCTGGTTGAGATCCGCTCCGTCAACCGCTGAGTACCCTAGGAAGCACCAGCAGGTTGAAACGCTGCCGCTGCGTACCCTCCAAAACAGCAGCATGCTCACGGGTCGAAATTTTTGGGTTAAGCGGGTTGCGAGTAGAACCTCGGAGGCATTCTTTGAGTAACTTTCGGCCGAATTCAAAAATTTAGGACATCGCCGCTTCTGAGAATTCATCTGAACGAGCTACGAGACTTCATCACCAGGTATGTACGTTCGTAGGTTTCAGCGGAGAAGTCGAGCCCAGGAATATGACGAGATTATTTCTCAACTCTGAATCATCCCCATTTCGAGGAACCAGTCCGCGAAACAGGCAGTGTGCATTTGAAAGAAATGCGGATCAAAGCCAGAACACGAAGCATCCAAGAGAGCTTTCCTGCTCATGAGGATTTTGTGAATCTTGCGGATTTGCTTAGAAGCGCTCATTGACCTCCGACACACGAGCAACAGCTCGTCGCGATGAAGAAGGAAGGCAGGGCTCAAGTCTGGATTCTCTGATGGGTCGAAAGATGGGTCGTCCACCGGCCAGAGATGGTTCCAAAAAAGTGCCTCGATTTTCCCACGAAGGATTGTTACTTGAAATGCCAACTTTTTGAGCTCTTGACAGTGGGTGCAGTTCAAGAGTGGAGTCGAAGTGTGGTTTCCGAATGACATACGCGCTGTATCCCCGAGGCATAGGACGTTGTTGATGAGCATCGTGATCTCGTCGCTTGAGAGGATCCGCTGAAGTTCGTTGAGCCGTTCGTGAGTGCTCTTAGTTAGCTTGAAGAAAAAAAAAAGTTTCTGACAATCCTCACGGCTGCCCACCAAGTCGATGTAGGGAAGACACAGGTCGAAGTCTACTGGTACGTCGAGATGTGTTCCTCCATCCTCAAGTTTTGTGCTCATGTATTCTTCGAGCTCTTGACCCCATGAGCGTGGCACAGCGGACTCGGGAGCGGCGGCTGACCCAGGGCCAGAGGACGTCCGATGTGGAAGGACGAGCGGCCATAATGAGGCGAGGATCGGGAAGAACATTATGTAGAGAAGGTGAAGCATTTCCAGGAGAAATCAGGAGCTCTGAGCTGGCGGCGAGGTCGATGAGCAATAAGACCTGCGGCTCTAAGGAACCCTTTTTATCCGAGGATCACTACTCTCCGGTTGCTGCCTTCAATCGCTTCGAACTCTCTAGATTAGTGGTTTTCAGCCTTTTTGCCCCCCTCGCGGTTGAGAGAAGAAATATTGGCCTCCCTGGATTCCGTTGCACATCCGGAGTGTGAGATTTATTCGGGCGTTGACTCGTTCGATTCATCGCGTTCCTCACAAATCGCATTCGTCATCAAAGAACAATCTGTGGTCTCTGATGATCTTGCATTCCGAGAACATATCGCGCATGTGGTCAAGTCACCCTCTGTAATCGCCAAGCACGTCTTGAGATGCCTCATCATCAGATGCCCGCAGCATCACGTCATGTCGGACTCTTCAGATCGTCAGTTAAACCCCGTCCTGCTCGGCTACCGCGAACAGTCAGGCTTGAGGCTTTCACAGAAAGTTCGCCTGACCATTATATTCAGATGCTGTTCTGAACCGTCGGTCATCAGTTACATCCTTCCCACGGTCTCCGATCTCCACCGGAGAACCGATCGGTAAGCTTTGCGACACGTTCTCTCCTCTCATCTCGTCGCGATTCCTTCCTCCACGTCCGTGGAGATAATCTCCGGCCCGGACTCTCGCATAGAGAGACTATGAAATGGAGGAAAAATTCTAGAATGATGACGTCATCCTCTGATAAATACTTGGGCTATAAGGTTCTCGAATGCTTTCCAGCAGTACAAAACGCTGCAATTTATGTAGAAGTCTTCTCATCAGCCCGAATAACCAATGCCTTTCGAATGCCATCGACCCTATCATTCTCGTACTGAGAAGAATGCTCCGTGCTAAAACCAGACTCCCCCAACTCTGTTACTGAAAGAGTTTATTGAACTCTGATACAATTTGCAGGGCATCAAATACATATGTACCGTATTTCTTGAAATAGAAGCCCGGGCTTCAATTTTTTTCAAGAGCCTCTCGCGAGGGGATTATATTTCAGAGGGGCTTCTATTGTACCAGAAATACGGTATGTCTTCATTAGTTTTCGCTCCAATGATCTTTTCTCTTTCGGTATCAGATGCAGCTCACTCAGTCGTCGTGTTCACGAGGAACAAAACGTGATCTTGAACGGCTCCTTGGCTCACAAACTTACAACCTAACATGATGATGATCGGATGTCGCCATCGAATGATCGATTGTTGATTGCACGGACGAGAACAACAACAAACTTGACGGGAAATACGCATCGACCAGAAGTTCCTACCTGGGAATCCCGGTGTTTAACGTTCGGTCGAGTTCCACAGCAGTCGTCAAAACGGAACATGAGTCTCCAAGATGCTGGGTTGCGAGTTTGTGCACACGACTTGAGCCTCGGGATACATCGAGATCACCTTGCAACACTCAACCACCAAACGCCATTGGAAAGCCGTTCTTCGGGAGCAAATTTTGTCATCCAAGGAGAAGTTGTGGAGTTACCCGTGGAAGAAGCGAATGTGGAAAAAGCTTAGATCAAAGTCAGGGCATGAAGCCTTCAGAAAAGCTCGCCTGCCCGCGAAAGTTTTCAAAATTCTGCGGGTTTCCTTGGAAGCGTTCTCTGACCTCTTTTGAACGAGACGCATTTCTTCGTTGCTTATTCGAAAGCACCCGAACTGGTCCTGGACTTGTTTATCAACGGACCAAAGTGCAAGATCGAGGAGTCCCTCGATATTCACACTGGCGATTGCTATCCGGAATGCCAAATCTTTCAGCTCTTCACACAGAGTGAAGTTCGAGGTGGAAGTCGAAATGGGGTTTCCGTGCTGCGTCTGCGCTGTATTCCCGGAGCGCTGGACCTTTCCGATGAGTGTCGTGGCCTTGTCGCTTGCCAGAAAATGCAGGAGCTCATCGAGCTGCTTGGAGGTGTTCTTCGTCTGCGTCATGAGAGAAAACATCTTCAGACAATGTTCGCGGCGTGAGCGGCCCACCAAGACGGAGTAGGGAAGGCAAAGGCTGGGATTCACTGTTCTATCCATCTGAATTCCTTCATTCTCGAGACGTTCTCTCGCATATTTCTCGAACTCCTGAATCCACGAGGATGGCTTATCAGACTCGGCAATGACTGTGGCTGACCGAAAGTTGGCGGCTGTCTGCGTTGGAAGTACGAACAGCAATATGCCGAGTAGCAATAGCGAGTCGAGGATCGGGCTGATCATTCTGCTGACGTTCAAGTTGACGCACTTCCGCGAGTAATCGGGGGTTTTGAGCTCGCGAAGAGGTCGATGAGCAAATCATAGAACTTTGCTTCTGCATAGCCCTTTTTTATGAAGATCAGAGAGCACCCACTGCGGTTACTGCATTCATGCTGATTTCTCAATTCCTTCTGCCAGAAGAACGAATTCGAAAGGAGAATCGATGATGGGGGGGGGGGGAAGGTCGAGAGTCCGCATCGAAACATTTCATGATCTCAGTTGAGGTTGTTTTGAGTAACGGGTTATGCGAGAACCGTTTCGGAACCACAGAAAGCATTCAAACCACCGGGGGAGGGAGTAGAAGATCTCGCCTGCCGTGATTGCTGCGGTTAACGGAAACAACCAGAGAGACGGTTCAGCAAAGAGAGATCATATAAAGAGGTTCATCGGTTCTCGCCGAGTTGTGTGTCAGTGCCACGCTTGCGAGTTCTTTTTGAATAACTCCTAACTGATCGACAGAATGTTTCGGTTCGCCGCGATCCTTAGCTCAATGTTACTACTCGTCGGCACGAGCTCGAGTGATGCTATCAGCAGCATTCGAAACGATCGACTCATTGCACCTAACGTGCCGAGAACCCTCAATACCTCGACCGCTGGTTCCGCCGGCTGTGAGGATACTTTCATATCGTTCCGTGTTACGGAAGCACAGCTCATCACGTGTGCCCGCTACGCTGGAGTTTTCATCCAGCGAGCATTCGACTCCGAAGATTGCCGGGTTCTGTTAGATTTGCTCGACCTGACTGAAAGCGTCCACGAGCAACTCCTCAAGCTCCAGACACTCCTCGTGGACGAAGAAGGATTAATCAACCACCCCTGGTCATCGTATCGAGGACAGCTTGCACGCATTAAAATTGAGAAGGTCCCAATGCTGTTCTCGAGCCCCCCAAATTGTGAGAAACTGATAGACTTGTTTATTCGGGCGAGAACGCTGCAAGAAGGTCTCTTCGATGACATTTTCCGCCTGCACTGGGCACTTCTGTTCATGGGGAACTACGTGGAAGCGCTGAAAATTCACAGCATCCACTTCCCCGTCCTCAAATTCCGCGAAAAACTACTTGATGTGTCTGCCAGAAGAAAAAGCGCTTCCGAGCAGCTCAACGGGTTCGTGAAAAATCTGTGGACCGATCCATTCAAACAATGTTTGCGGGAGGCTTCGCTTGAAATTCCGAGGGAAATGCCACTTGTTTCTGTATCGACGTTTACGAGGCATCAAGCTACTTTGTTACCTTGAGCTCATCACGTCAGATTATGGTAGGGAAAAATATATACACCTCTCCCGAATGAAACTCTGTTGGCGTCTTCATTGAATTATCGCTTTGCTTCCGATGAGATGGGGGATCATAT
>JAJSRV010000028.1:188569-300144 GCA_021527715.1 Neoseiulus cucumeris
TTTTTTTTTAAATGACCGCGAGAGACCCAGCTATGAGACTGTCAAAGGAATTTGCGGTGAGAGCCTTAGTTTTTTTCTGGCAATGCTCTAAATGGCCGGCTCCGACGTCATTTTCGCTATTTTTTCAACTTCGAGCTGGCCTACCTCAGAGACTACAACCCCGAATCCAACGAAATTTTCGTAAATTGTAGTCCTAACATAGGACAACATGCTGCCAAAATTTCATGGGCCTGGCTCCCTCTAGAGCCGAGAAAAAAAATAACGAAGCCAAAAATTCACTAAAAATGGAAAAATCGCCGTACACGAAAAACTAGAGCTGATGGAGAAAAATGGTTTGCAGATTCATGATCTACGACCCCGGTTTACCCCAACCTACCTGTCAGCTTGGGTGGTACAAAAATCGTGTCGGGCTGTGTAATCGATCAGCGAGCAAGTCGTAACTCCAGGGTTCGTTCAAAGTCGGGAATCGAGTTTTCAACGTCGGAGTCGATATTCATAGCTTGGTTCAAGATTGATATGCAAAAGTGACTCGCTCGAAAAAAATGATGGAGCCATCCGTCGATGAGATTTCTGGTGTTTGGATTCTAGTTTTTTGGTTTGCGTCACGTTTTGCGGACGTGTGTACATTACCTGCATCACCGACCGATCTCACATCAATTTCTACCCCAGCCTCAGAAATGTTACGAGCGAAATAAATCTTTTTCGGCTCTTGCCCTGTTCTCCGAGGAGACAGGTTCGGTGAGCGCAAGCGCACTTTGTTCTCCCGCGTTGGAAGGACGGGAGCTATGCTTCCGGTCGATGAAATTATCCTGGTCACGCGAATCGAGCTGACCTTCCGATTTTCCCGGTTTTCAATGAAGTCACAATCGCTCGATTCGACCGTTTCGGATGAGCTGGGACATCAGTGTGTTTTCATTCCGAAGTTTCACGCAATGTCGAGTCGTGTCAGTTTTTCGGCCCCGATTCGCTCGGTATTAGGATATTTCCCTCTTTTCACCATCAGCAGTCTCTCGACTCTCCAAGCGAACATATGGCTAACACGCTCTTTCTTGGCAATATTGCCAGCACGGACAGATCTACCACTACGTAAGCTATTATCACACAGAGTGAAGTGATGGGAGATTTAGAGACGATCTGTCATTTCGATGATTTCAGAACATCTTGACTCTGTATCCTCAAATCTAGCAAGCTCCTCCTCACTTCGGAATGCATAGAGACTGCAAACTGTGAGCGCACCGGGGAGCAGGCGATTCGAACCGCCTCAATGGAGGCGTCAGCGACAGACTTTGCTCTGAGCTCAGCTATACGACTCAAGAGTTCTTGAAACTTTTCTCGTTCTAGATGTTGAATTCGATTCCACGTCTCGGATTTCATTCCAGTACGCGTCAAGTTTCCTGAAACTCTGAGACGTGGATTCGGACCCGATCGAGAAACTTTCAAGGATCTTCATAACCAAGGGGGAATCGCGCGAATGATCGGGCAGCCTTCAGAGCTTTGAGGAGTATCGCACGTAAAAGGTTTGCAGACATCGCCGTATCAGCCGCGAAGATCCCACTGAAGCGTAAAAGTGAAGAAAGCGTAGGTTTTCCGCTCTCCGCGGGGCAATCTAACAGCTGTCGCGGTGCGTCGAGGACTTTATTTCAAACCATCAACAGAGAAGGCTTGAGGACAGAACGGTGGCTGAGCCAAACGAGGAAAGCCCGAAAGCTTCAAGCGACATGAACAAACCGTCGCTCCCGTCGCTTTCGCCTGCAGCCGATGACACGATGTTTGGCCACGAGGAAAGATTAGGGATATATATGCTACAAAATGCGCCAAAGCAGATAATGCGGGGGTGAATCGGAAGATATGGAAAGGGTGGAGAGACATATCTAGCCCGCTGCATCCATCGGGAATACATGAAGCAAGCTCACTGCCCACTTGGGATCTGTTAATATTCGATTGCACGGTTTTATAAAATCGAACGATCTCGTTCCGCGAGGAAATTCGATCCCATTCCAATTTTCAAGCGAATATGCGAGGGTTCTATCTGCTGAATTGAAACTAAAACCATCTCAAAGGACTCTCAGATCATACGAAGCCTGATGTCGACAGACCGATCAATAATCATAGAGAGTCCAAGCATGAACAACGTCGACAGATGCTGGCTCACTACAATGCTTGGTGTTGGTTTCTAGAGTCATTGGAATCCCATGCTACAGAATCGGCTTCCCGATAGCTTTATTATTACTTCTATGAAGAGAATTTGAGATGAGGCCTTTCTCGTTCAGGAAAACCGTGACATCCGATAGCTGCATTTGAGTAGCATCCAAGACGGCATTACTTCTATCAAACTTCTCGTGTTCGTGTTCCCGAGGCCCGAATATCTAACCACATCTCTAACTTTGGCCTCGTCCCGATGGAACATTGGATACATCTTCAAACTCTCTTCGCTACGATTTGAGCACGCATGCGATTCTTTCTCTCTCTCTCGCGAGGACAGCAACTCCTCAGATAACAAAGCTCCTCGAGACTCAAAAACGAAATTTCGAAGGACATGAATCACACTTTCCAACCCACACACCTCGGAGAAGATTCAAGGAAAAAACGCCAGCGAGGGTTGAGCGCTGATCGAATCTCTATCCAGCTTTCGCGGCAAGGAGTCATTTTACGAAGTTTTGTGTCCGAAAATCCAAAAGCTTTTCTCCTTGGAACCAGTAACGGAATCGGGAACTTTTTTCCCAATCTTGATACTTTCTCAGCTCTTCCTCCTCTCCCGAGAGAGAACTTCGGTTGATAATCTCTCCGATGCTCGGTGATCGAACACTCGTAACCTGATTTATGCTTTAATATCTCACGATGTACGCAAATGGCGCCGCGCCGCAATGGCTCACCTTTTGGAACGAATATTTTCCGTCATGAGAGAGAAAATATCGGCAAAACAATTTCAACCGGGCGTCTTTGTTTTCGATTGAAGGAATCTGTCTCACGCAACCCCCCTTCCTCAGGGGTTTCTCTCATGGTTTCATCGATGAGAGACCCATTTTCCGCATGGTTCGCAGCAGGGATTGGGAATACCCTGAGAATCCTTGATTGGGAGGGTGATGATTACTTCAAGATGCTACCATTAGAGCACCCGAAGATAGTGGCCGGAGTCGTGGCGCCGATTCCTCTATATGGTTGAGGTACCGCGTCCATGGTCACTCTGCTACGCTGACCACAGTTCCGAAAACTTTATCTTTGTCTGAATTCAAATGCTGTCAGCTGCTTCGGAATCTGCCGGAATCGTGTGGTCTAATTTTTTCGTCGGATTACCATGAAAGCAACCCGATGGCAAGCACTCTCGCTGCCCGTCAACTTTTTCGAATGTCCGAGACCTGCCTGTCTTTGAGAAAAGCCCGTTCATCTTTCCGAACGCTTGAGACCTGTCTTTGCATTAGAGACTAGACGTGTAGTGCAATAGAAGTCCTAGCACTCTTGAGATCAACAGTTTGAGACTAATGAGACTTGGTTCGTGCGGTCTCCCGTCTTCCTCGGAACCTGCAGTCACTCTCAGCGCTTACCTCGAACTGATAGAAATGTAGATTTCTCGAAGAAAGCATCGAAAAGCGCTGCAAGGTGTCCGAGTGATGGAGCCTAACATCTTAATAGAGTAGAAGATACGATATGTCATTTGCATCCCGGAGCCGCTCGAAATTCGCTCTGGACCACTCTTCGAATAGTAATATTTACCGAAATCGCAGGCATCGGTAGGCACTGGCAAGAAATTGAACTCGAGAGATCAATCTACTGCTCGAATATCCGATTCATGGCCATGATTTACGGAGAAAGAGCCGACTACCTTGATTACAGAATATGCATATGGAGAAGCCTCGGGAAAAGCAATGAGATTGATTGCGAATATAACTCTCATAACGCTTACTGAGTCCCCATTGGTTGAGGTCAGTGTTTTGGAATTCGTTGAATTGTATGATCATTGCACAGCAACTACGCTCTTGTTCGCCTCTCGCAAGCTTTCTCCCATCAACTCGTTTATGGAGGTTGGATGGATCGGAAGACAGCAAGCCACAACTTCTGAATTTTGTATAACCATTTGCCAAAAACTCTGTCAAAGTGGATTCGCAAACCACTCCGCAAAGGTGAAAAAGATTCCTTGAATCGCTGATGAACATATTAACATAATGGGTTCTCACCCACCGCAGGCACGTCAAATTATCGTAAATCACAAACTATCTATGATTATTCGTCATATGTATCAAAAAAAAGAACTCTACTTTGAAGTTGATCCTATTGCATTCGTTCGGCTTTCCAAGGGATTCGTCCATCGCGAGCTCGAGATTATTTGATGCGGTAGTCCGTGGCCACGATATTCTTCAGAATATTTGAAGAGAGTCTGATTGTGAGTATGGAAAGCGCGAAGTCGTCTCGGATGAAACATGACCGGCCGTCCGGTTCAGCTGACGATTGGCAGTAATGAATGTATGAACATGTGTTTGTGAAATCAATTTCGAAGACTGAGCTTCGGGAATATTGGACCTTGTGTCCATCGAGGCAAGAAGACGCACTTGGCGTGCGCTAATCCAGGCGTGCTCGACCGATGTCACGGAACCAGGCTTGACCTTTATAAGATGTTAGATCTGGGAGCACATCCTCTGCTCGCGGGACCGATGGGATCGATCGTGTGGAGAGTTATCGAGAACTCCATCCAAGCATTCCAATTCAATGGTCATACCACGCCAGGAGTTTACCTGCAGCGGTCGCCTTGGGCTTCGCAGTCGCTTACCTTCTAGGGAACTTTGCCGCACGAGTTGTTTCGTTAAACCTCGATCGGTTTGCGGACATGTGAGACGAATGAACACGATTTGCTAATTCGGAGCATGGGGGCCGAGGGAGTCCTTAAAGTGGATCGCCTGAATCGGTGAACCCCCCATTTCGTTGATCGGGGAATTCAGGAGACCAACTAAGGATGTTTTGGCGAGGCGGACAGGTCTTAGGATCAATGGGGCCAAGAATCTCTTATTCATGGGTCAGCTCAAATCTGCTTCTTTAGAATGGAACCCTGAAAACTTACACGACCCATTGCCTCGGCGAGCTAAAAGCCGAGGTGACCAGTTCACGTTTCAGTGCAGCCGCCTGAATCAACATGCACTCAACTGCGAGCAGCTTGAGTTCAGGTTTTCGCAGGCGAAAGTTGCTCGAAGGACCCACTAGATCTTGCAGCCGTGAGAAGCGGCGAGCGGGAGTTGAAGCTGAAAGCTAAAATCAATTTGCACCGCACCGTTCACCGATGTTTCTTTCTCGTCCTGCTTCTTCTGCAGATTGGCCGGTGGCTGGCGTTGCTACTCAGTTTGGTAGAGATTTTGCCGTGAGACGACCGCCTACTTTCCGATTCAATGAGCTCATCGTTAATTTGCATACAAAGTGAATTCATGTTAGCCTCGCTCAGAGCGCGATGAACTTGAATAGCTGGCTTGTTCGACAAGAAGACCTCATTGTCGTTTGATAGAGTCTTACATAGAAAGCTTTCCCACGACCCCCCTCTCCCTCGCTCCCATCCGTCCACCCGTCCGTTTGTTCGCCCAAAGCGTCCTGTTGAACGTCGAAGGCCTTTTCGCTTCATTGTTCTGGAGTCATATATTGGACAGTTTCCCCTCCGTCCTGAGACATCTTCTTCCCCTCTTCGGTTTTCATGGAGGACGACCATAAAACCCCGGAATTCGAGGATCGAGGTGTGAGCTACCGGTCGCTTGAACGGTGTTAAAACTTTACAGGTGTGCTCGTAACCTCTGAACTGAGGTCTCGAGGCCCACGTTTTGATGCGGTCCCTCTATCAGGGGTGATTTTATATTGCACTTCCTTTCTGGAAATGTTTTCTCGGGTGACTGTATTTCGCCGCGGCGTCTTCTAAAGCCCAAGTCAGAACTATCACACACAACTTTGCCGGGAGTTTGCCTTCCTCAAATAGACCGCACACCGTTTTGGTCGTTGCCGTCGTAGATTTGCTGTTGATACGTCGACTGACTGCAGATGACTCCGGAATGGTCGGATTCGACGCACGTCGATTCCACAAATGGACGATTTTCCCCGACCAGAAGGGATTGAATCCACGGGAATCTCTGAAACATGAAATAGAACAAGAAGGATGGTTGTACCGAATCGGTTGAGAGAACGGAACAGTGCATGAATCGAATCGTAGGCTTCCAACGAGAGCAGTTCCTGAATCGTGGACGAGGTGCTCGTAGGGTTCCTCTGTTGTCACAAGGGTGAAATCACGGAGATCGAGAGAAGAGTTTTTCCAATGAAAAGAAAATGTCGACCTTCCCTCTTGCCTTCGTCTGCTACACCGCATTCCCTCTTCATCCAGCACTCTGCTCGTAGGATTCCATCTCCGATTCTCCGATTGCGACCGTGCGAACAGAGCGATGGGCCGCGAAATTGCACGAACATCGCCAGCACCCGTCGTCACAATCGTTTGTTCGCTTGCTCGCTTGCTCGCTCGCAGCGCACAGATTCACGTGTGGTCGGACACGTCGTATAAACCGGAAACTCCTGTGGTCAGAGCCACCGGTAGCTTCTCCCTTCGACCGGAGTCAGCTGTGTTTTGTGATCACGAGAAGCGGCCGCGGCTTTGCGTAATCGCTTTCTGCGGAGGAAACGGACGGTCTTGTCGTCAAAATACGTCAAATCCAGAACAACGACCGGATCAGCCGGGCGATTTCATCTCGAAGAAGTTTGTTCATTACTGAGTCTCTTATTATGAAGATGTGCGGAAATTCAAATTTTAATGACTTCGCGCAAGAACTTGCGTCTGACCTGCGACTCAGGCCCGCAATGAGGCTGAGAAGGAGTTAAGCATGAGCGAACTTGGGTCAGTGGAAAGCACCGCTCATTACGACCGAGGTTCGATGCTAAAACTTCCGCCGACATGGATGATGAAACTGTTTTCCTCATGGAATTCGTGATCTTCAAGTGTCCTTGGGATCTTTATGCTAATTTAGGAGTTGATTCTCGGAATGGAGTTTTCGACGACGAGGGAAAAATGAAGACGGCGACAAAATTTGAAACCTCACAATTCCTAATTTTTCTGGGAAAAATTGTGGCGTTTCGGACCGGGACTGATCAATCGGGAATCGCATTTCACTGGGGACAACAGGAGGGAAAAAACAGCGTTAGATTCGGAAACAAGGCGCCTTCGCTAAGGAGAAACTTCAAAACTTATCCAATTGTCGAATCAGAGAAAGAAAGAACAGTCGATCGGAAGCTCTAGGACGACGGCTTCCATTGTTCAATGTCGCTCCTGCAGTAGCCAGGAGCGGCAACGGACGCTCAGTGCTTGTTTCGAGTTGGAATCGTATTTGTTTTCGTCGGCCACTGTGCTCCATCCCCGCCCTCGCAGCAAATCGTGTTTCAGGCGGCGAGTGGCACGCACGCACAACAACGCGGGCTCTTCTTCATTTTCATGCGATGCCTATTGTCAAGACCCTTAGTCTACTCCTGTCGGGCTCGCGTGGTCGTCTTTGTCACCGATTCTAATAATGAGGAAGCTAACAATGACCCTCATCTCCTTCATGGACGGCGGACCGAGGACCGGAATCGACGCAAGGACTTGCACGATGCAGCAGGGAAACGAGAGAGCTGAATGGTAGAGAGAGATCGCGAGAGAGAACTGGACGAGGGAGAAGCGGGGTGGAAAAGGGTGACGAAGGTTAGGGAAGGACAGTGAAAGCGATGAATGAATAGCAGAGAAGACGGTTACTGCGAAAAGAAGTGAAGTCTTCCGAAGGCTGCTGTGGTACGGAGTCAATGAATTGGCGTACGTGCTCTCGGACAGCGACGGCTGCAGGTTGTCAGTCTCGACAACGTAGAATCTCGTAGAATGCCGCGACGGGCAACAGTTCCTTGATTTTCTTCGATTTAGAGGCATTGATGAACTTTTTTCACTTTACATTTAGATCTGCGGAACCACAAAACAGCTTCTCTATGGAATGGAAGAAGGTCAGCGTGCTGAGCTAAAGTCAAAACAGAATTTGTTTTCTTATTTGTAGTCCTTTTGGAATGAAGACACCTTCAACCCACAATACCCAAGTTCCTTGGGATCGGGTCCATCTTGCTGGCCGTCGGTAACCTTGTCCATGATGCACAAACATCACAAGTCATTAAACTTTGGAATGGAAAATGGTAAATATGGGCCTCGCTCGGGAAATCGCCATCCCCGTCACTTGCAGGCATTCTTCGTTGATTGCAGTTGACCGCTTGTAAAGCAACTTAGTCGACGACTTGCTTTGTGGCTCTCTGTGGAATGATCGTAGAAGTTTTAGGGAGCTCGACCACTCCCCGATTCGGGTTTTCAAACGTCGTCGATCTGGAAGTTTATTCCATTCGTGCTAAACGACCAACTAAGGTTGGAGTGCTGTAAACTTGAAATGCATCCGGAGACGTTCATTTGCTGCAGCTACTACCATCCAGGAACATGAAACGCTTTTGTTCGC
Organism: Neoseiulus cucumeris; assembly: GCA_021527715.1. Lineage (NCBI taxonomy): Eukaryota > Metazoa > Arthropoda > Arachnida > Mesostigmata > Phytoseiidae > Neoseiulus > Neoseiulus cucumeris. The sequence goes on from JAJSRV010000028.1 coordinate 197,038, forward strand.
TGCTCGAACTGAAGTTTTGTTCTTTCCGCTTCTCCTTCGGAAGGGTCAAACCCGTCAGAGATCAAAACATTGGACGCACGCCAAGCATCTGCACAGTTTCACAAGACTGAAGGGAACTTTTACCGTTCGGCTGACAGGGAACATCTGAGTCTCGCTATAGGAAGATGCAGCGTACATCATCCAGCAGCATTCCTCCACTTCCATCCGACACGAACACAGATGTAAGAAGAAGATTTCTCTTCCACAGCTTCTGTGATCCAACTTCCCTGGAGTTCACGCGTTTTCGATCAAAAAAAAAATTCGTCCCGAACAAACCTCAAGCTGCGAATCAAGTGTACGGCACCGTGGTTTTCGAGTAGCTGCGCGGTCATCGTTGAGCGATTCTGGTTTCCGGTCTCGGTGGTCCGTGAATATCATTCGTTTGCTCGGAGATCTGCTGAGCATTTTCATCCACGTTCACGGCGCGCGGTGTACCTCAGTCGAAACCGGGGTCCGCGTAGTGTAGGTGACTCTCCAAGTTCGCTCGCGTTTGATTTAGCAACGAATGGAGTAGAAGGAGAGAATTGCCCTGAAAATGTATCCCTCAATCATGTGCTTATATTTGAGTTCATTAAATACGTGCTCTAGAGTAACTAGCTTCTCATGTAGTCTGATCCTCACCAGATCGCAGTGGGCCGAAGCCAGAGCTGAACAACTGGCTCGAAATCCCCCGGAACGATAGATCAGTTATGGCTTTTGTTTTGTTGCTCGTATCTCACCGGGGAAATCAGAGTCTAGTCAAGAAATGTCAGTGGAGGGAAATCCTGCTTTCATGCAGCTTCGGGTCGGAACTTTCGCGTGCGGGTTCGCTTCTCTCTTTCGAAGCAGCCCCCTTGTGATGGGCTGGAAATCTTGGGTTGATTTAGGCTCTTTGCTCAGATCATACGGCACTATACGCTGTCGTCAGAGACGAACAGTGATTTTTCGGACTCTGTGTTCGTAAGGATCGGCCTCAATGATCATTAGGGCTCAGGAGAGGTAGAACGGCTTTTCAGCGTACTCGGACGAGACTGTACGGATGCCGTACTCTAGCGCTCATCATCCAACAATACCGCGAAGCCTTCGCTTCCAATATGCGAAGCACAAACTCTATAGCGATGGAAGTTTCAGCTTGACGGAAGCTGTCAGACACTCACTGGGTCGCTCAAACTCATTTTCTCGTTGTGAGCGGTTGATCGAAAGAACTGCGAAGATGATTTCGCGGCCGTCCATCGCCCTGATACCGCTTCTCAGATCCTCTCTGCTAAACGGGGGCACTACATAGAAGGAGCCCGGCAAGCGAAAAAGGTTGTAGCAAGGGCAACGCAGGAGCTCAGGGGTCGGCACGGGGAAAAAAGCGTCAGTGATGGCAAATTTTCACTCCCCAGAATTCCGGATAGACGCGCGGCGCGTGCCTTCGGTATTCGTGATGGGCGCACGCTGGAGAGTACGGGATCTATGGGAACCATTCTCGAAGGGAGGGCGTGAGCGGTGAGGAACGAAGCTACTACTCACGCTCTGAGACTGTGGAGCAATCGGCCATTCAGTTGCCTGTCTCGTCGGCAGATGCATGCCACAACCACCATAGAACTTTCTGTCGTGGACGAGTTGAGCCGAGAGGCTGCGTCTCCGACCCAGCGGATAAAGGGCCCACTCGAAAGCATATTCTCTCTCAATTTCAATGAGCTTCGGACAATCGGCTAACCCGCTTACCGTATTTCTTCTAATAGGCGGGCATGCTACATTTCCCGGGCATGCTCTACTGAGCGGGCACCTTAGGGAGGTTTGAAAAATAGGCGGGCATGCCCATCAATTAGAAGAAATACGGTCTATGGCTTCTTTGGGTTCCAAATCTGACTTCAAGACCTGACAGAGATGGCCGTCAACACCGAAGGTGGCCGATATCATCTCGCTCACACGACACACGACACTGTCGCAAGTGATGCCAGTAGAGAAAATCGCACAAACCCCGATCCGCTCAAGTTGTGGAACCATCGTGTCACCTACTCGTAACGACACCGTCTCAACCAGCTGCTTTCGTCCCAAAGCTGATGGATAGACATCCGGTATTGTCATCGGAATTCCCAAGGTCCTCGATAACTCGCGCTGTTGTTTGAGAAGCTCAACCGAAAGAACATGAGAAGAAACTGTAATGTTCACTCTAATTGAGCTTGCAGAGGTTTACCGTTGTGTTCTTCGCCGCGATTGTACGGAAACCCGTTGCCACTTCAATGCAAATAGAACGATGCTCGGATTTCCCACGCTCCGAGCGCAGACTGGATGCAACTTGCGGTTCGTTCGAGAGGGCAAGAAGAAACGAGACCTTCGTCGTGGATTTCTTCGGCTTGTTTACGTCTCTCACATCTGATAAAGCACTTCCGCGCATTATCTGGAGGCATGGAGGGGACGGCCGCGTAGGGACCAAAAGAAAAGATAGAGGATGAGCAGTGTAACGTAAGCGGAGGAGGAAGCCGCCCCGCAGCCAACGGAAATCATCTCGGTACCGTGAGCCCCTGGTGCCTATCAGTCGCTCGCTACGGCCCACCATCAGTCGTTGTCGGCATAGAGGAAACGGTTCGAGTTGTTCCGACACACACACACACACACACACAGACCGTATGAGATCTGGCGAATGAGGCTTCCCGGGAATTCTTTTGTCGTTGAGCTGATTAAGGAGCGCAGGGGTTCAAATGTGACGCGAGAAGGGAAGAGCCGGCCACTAACGGATCTATCTGTGACGACGACGTGGCAGCAGGCGCGTACGCCTCGCGGCAGCGAACGGAACCAGAGCCCACGAATAAAACCGGAAAAGACGGAGAGAGGAGGCTGCTTTGGGCCAAGTTGAACTCCATACACCAAACGAGGGAAGGTTTTCATACCATCATCTATTTTAGAGAATGAGTCAAATGCGAAAGCTTTGCTTCATCTCGCTTCTCTTGTTCCAGGAAATCGCACACGAACAAGGCGTCTTTGAAGAAGGGAACGTGCCAATCCGAAACTTCCGACACACATACCGTGCAAACACCACGGAGTCGAGTAAATCCTCTATTGATCCGGCCGAAGTTTTCCATGGAGAAACTTCGTCCCGAAACTTCTCGAGTATCTTATTTTCAGAAAGTTAACTTGAACGAGTAATGGAACAACTCTATCAAGCACGTGGAGAGAAACAGATTGCAGAGGTGACATGGTGACAAACTAGATTAGATGTTTTGCGATATAACAAAGACTTCTTTCAGATGGAAGTTGCGCCGCGCCGTCTCCACTCTGCGTGAAACCTGTCCCCAAGAAGCCGTGCTTCCGTGGGCGCGGAACCTTCGCTCTGAATCTCGGGACAAAGTTTCGGGGAACGGAGTTGTGTTGAGGAGGAAGAGACCTGAAAGAATAGCCGTCCGCAGACATGATTCTTCGATTTGACTTGTAGGCTTTCGTATCGAGGTTCGAGACTCTGATGTTCAGGTCTCATCAGGATCGGGAGCTGCAGCGCTGCCGACGAAAAACATCGATACCAAACATTGAGAATTGTCAGCGAGAACTTGCCGCGAAATGCAGTCGCTAAGTGAAAGCGTGTTAAGGTGAGCCGCGCGAGTGAGACGAAGGTGTACATTGGTTTTTACAAGCTTGCCGTGCAAGAAGAGTGACTCCAATCGGAAGCGGCCAAGCAGTCGGGCAACCGCAACCGAGTCAAGCGGCCCGCTTGTCTACTCACTCGAATGCCCCCCTACTTGCCACCGACCGCGAACGGGAGGGTAAGTCAGTTACGCGGGCGGGCGGGCAGGCGGGCGGTGGAGAGGCGAGCAAGAAAGCAAAAGGCAACTGGCTACGGCAAGGTAAGCTGGCAGACTGCAGCTGGGCTCCCAATCTGCTACGATATAAATATCCTCAAGCTCATTAGTACCAGAAGGAGGGAGAGCTGCTTCGCCGGCTTGCTACCCGAGACGTTTTTGACGTCACCGACTCGAAGTGCGCTGAGAGCTTCAGTTGGTAGTGGAATAATTTTTTTCTCCTCCCGAATCAGCAATCTCAGCCCCGTCTATTCAGCTCGTCATCCGGCGCCAGCCACGAAATCGGAGCGAGTGCGATGCATGGATTCAATGGCTTTGTTCGAGACTGCTTGAGGTGGAAAAAGCGGCAAGCTTGACAGAGACCCCGCCGGGAGATCGGAGCAATCGCTCGAGAAGAAAACAAGAACGCTCATTACGCGGGGAAAAAAACTCATCTCGTCAAGCTGGAAGCAAGATGAGAAACCCAAGACGGTTTGAACAGATCGAAGGTGTATATATCTTCCTCTGTTTCTCTAGAAGTGCTATCTGCGTGAGTGCACATCGGTAAGTCGGTCGACGTGTGAGCTCGGCGGTTTGTTGAACCCTTTGTTGGGTGAGGTCGCTTTTGGCAAATTCTGTTCCATCGAAAACTCGGTGTTTGCCTATGGCAAACCACAAGGAAGGAAATCCGTGTCGTAGCCGATCCACAAGCTACATGGCGGAGGTTTAGCAGATCTTATTCTTCGATTATCTTTCCAAACTCTCCGCCGCTCTCCGTTCCTCTATTGAATCCAGGGCCTCCAGGACTGCGCTTTTGGGAACTCACTCGGACGCCTTTTCAGCAGGAGTTTGAACTTTGATACAAGAAGTAAGAGAGAAGGAGCAAGACTTTCCTTTGAACACGACCGGTGGAGGAGTGCACCTTTCACGTGAGATGACCAGACGCTACATCATAAGCTTTGAACACCTTGCAGTAGCAGAAGTTGCGCTAACACCACCAGCGTATCTCGCCTCCTCGAGCGGAGCGTTGGCCCTTGGGAACCGATAGCGGAGGCAGGAACAGTAACAGCGGCGGCCGCCTTTCCACTGGACGGCGAGGGAGCAGCCCAGAACAACTAACCGAGCGTGTCATGGCTTTTTACTCTCTGCCGTAGCAGCGTGAACTCGGTCTTAACATCATCTGGAAGGCTAAGTCACACGTTCGGCCGGAGCTGACAACATCTACCGACGACCAAAGCTCCATGTTGTTTGACATCGATCGATTACGAGGAGCCCCGAACATCACTCGAAATCGAGAGGCGCGTGAGAAGCAACGAATCAACTCTGCGCGCAGTTTTTGGTCCGATAGTGAGAAACGCTGGAAGCCCGGGATAAGGAAGAGCCTCGGACTTGTTTTTATTCATCTCCAGAGGCGATCCTGGCTCATCAACAACGCTCACGAGCCGAGCTCCACGAATCGCACGATTTTCGAGATTTGTCTCGTCTCGGAGAGGGAAATTTCCCTCCAGCATTCAAACATGTTTGGAACTGAAGTCTAGAAGGATACGAAACATTATTTTTCACACGACCGAAGAATCACGGCAGACCCTTGGTGTGCAGACAACCATACTGATCCCAGCGGAGTGTTCGATGAAAACTCCGGGTTCCCTCCGAAACTCCGCGTTGCTGGATGATCAAGAGGTTCGAGGAGCTCGAAAATCTAATCCGCCAAGGATCCTCCAACGTCAGGAGTCAACAAGCTCGGTGGAGTTGCGTTCCGAACGAAGCGGGCATCCTTCAGCCTCTCTCGCTCGACAGATACACATGTTTGTGTCGATCTATGCCTTCATTCATGTTGGAGTCGTGTGTAGGTACTTGGTGATTGGTGTCCTATCTAGGTGAGAGGAGAGGTGGCCTAGCCCTCTCTTAACACTTTTCCGTCCCGCCCAAAAGCTACGCTACAATGAATGAATCTAATGATGCTGATCTCTATCATTTTCCGGAGATGTTGCCGGAGTGACGTTGCACTCTCTTCAAAGAGCTGATTTCCCCACGACTAGAACTACGTTCGCTCCAAAAAGTCGTGAAGGCATGAAGATGTTCTCGCTGTGTACAATCCGAGCGGATGATAATTATTCGAATACGGCAGCGTTCAGACGTCCCCAGAGTTTCGGGGGTTCGTCCAAAAGCTGTCAAATCCACGGCGTGATTGCGAGGAAGCGGCCTCGGCTTTTATGCCGCGCAAACATCACTCATGTTTGAACTAGAGAGTCCTTCAGCGAAGCGAGATTCGTCATACAAAAGCGTAATGACATGGATGTATTTCAACGAAACTTCTCACTTTCGGCATCAAAACTTTTGCTACGAACGCTGTCGGGCAGGTCGTAGGCTTCCCGCAAAAGCGCCAGGGAGCTGCGGCAAACTTCGCGGGAAAACCACCAGAGTTTCCAGATTGGCTGTTTCGAGCAAAATTGAGAGTGCTCGCGCATTCTGTGAGCTTGTTAGAGAGTTGCGTACCGGAGAAGCCAAAGTTTCTCTGTGAAAGTCGCGTGGCTTGAGTTGTTTTTCAGGAAACATCTCCCCGGTGTAATCCAGGGCGCGCTGTCCCACGACGGCAATCGCACGCGATCGACTGTTTGGTTGCAAATCAGACAATATGCGCAGATCGTGGCTTCCTCGGAGCGAAGTTTTCCGTCGAACGAATCTGTCAGTGATGCCGGATGTTGCTCAGCGTGCTTTGTATAGAAAGAGAGAGAGAGCATTAAAGAGGAGGAGGAAACACGCCCACTCACTTACTGGATCGCTTGCTCACTCCCATATATAATTCTTTATGGTCGAATCGAATGCTCTCTTTTCTCGAGTTTATGTTCTTCGATGGCCCAGCTCGCGCTGGCTCGCTCCGATCAGGTAACTTCAATAACTCAATTACTCCTGCTCTACCGCAATACGGCTCCACGACCACGATCGACGGCCGTAGATCTCTCGCAGCAGCAAGAGTTGTTTCATAGCTTTTAGTGGGCCAACTTCTCTTTCGTGCTCTTTCCGATCCTTCTGTAGACGGCAACCAGCGTACGCGCCGAGCTATGCAGCCGAACTCCTCGGCGAAAGTTCCGACGAGATTTTGGAATTACGAAGTGAATCGTCGCTCCAAATCAGTCGATCATGAGGAAGCTTCCCAAGAACCAGCAGAGCTCATTCGACGTCTGGAAACGCTCCTGTTCGGTTCGCCTCAACCCGTCGTCAACTTCAAAGGTGGGTGTGAGGGTCATTTGTCATGACGTTGTTATCGCTTCAACTTTTATCTCTCGCTTTCGAGAGCACGTGCTCGAAAAGAAGCTATTTTTCCCCTCTTCTTTCGGTGTTCTTACGCCTTGGTTTCATAACGACGTGACATCTACGACAAGTGGTTCCGAATCGAACGGTCTTCGGCTGCTGAGGAACAGGCTTCAGACAAACTAGAATCGAACCCGGAAAATGCTGAACTCCGACAGTTGGCAGTGAGTGAAGGCGATGCAAGCGCTCCAGAGCCTCAGCGAGTGGTCAGATGGAAGTTTCTGAACGCTCGAACGGCGCAAGTTCTCGAATTACTCGCTGAGAGTTATTCAGGGCTCTGGAGGACGGACCGATGTCTGATTGGACGACATGTGTGCAACAGGGAAAACAAACCGGTTCGCGTCGACGGATGGGATGCTCACTGTTAATCCCAAAGTTCGAAACTCAGTCCGACAAGTGGTGACCGAGACGTTCGACGGGTTCGAAACTTCCGCTGCAGCGACGTTTGTGTCCAACGTGGTTGTTGTGAAGCCTCGTCACGGCGGAAAGTTCTCTCCTCAGAAACGAACAATATGATTAATTATCAAAATTTCGAATCGCGACAAGGACGTTGGGGAGCAGTAGAGACGGTTCGGGCTTCCAGAGAACAACCACGATAACGATCCGAATCTAATTAAATTTCGTGTCGGAAAAATGGCTATGACAGGAAACGGCTTTGTTCCTGAAATCGCGAAGGACAAGTTCGAGAGAAGCGAGCGGGACGGAATGGGCAACGACGACGGGTTTTCCGGGAGAAGGGAGACGTCGCGAGTAGGTACAACCCGCGCGGCATTCGTGACTCTTCTATCCTTTCCGTCAGCGACATACTCACCTGACTATTTTTCAGCGCTTTTCGAGGTTGATTTCTCTGACGTCGCTCCCGTTCTTTTCCATCTTTCTTTCTTTCTTTCCGTTTCGTTTTCTTCCCCGAATGGGAAATGTCGCATCGTCTCATATGAGTTTTTTATGCAGAACCCCGTCTCGCCGAAAGCGATCGCTGAGAAGCAGCACCGCCACCGCCGACAGTGCGAGCGTTCATTGCCGGGAACTGTGAACAGCGAATGGAGAAAAGTTTTCTCTTTTTGTCTTGCTCGATATTCCGGGAGAATCCGAGATTTGGCGAAGTTTACTCGGATCTCGCTTCTTCTATGTCTCTTGTGAGGACATGTTCCTCTCTGCTTCGAACGACCAACAACTGTCAGACGGGGCGAGCGAGGGTGTGTATATGGTTTAGCTGATGTCCTTTCCAGCTGAAGGACTCTTCGAATTAAGGTCCTGACATCGCAAACCTGTCTCCGAGTTGTCGACGCTACCGGCAGGCTGCGACGGCTTGCGGGAACCCTGCGAATTCAGGAAGCTCCTGCATCCACGCCCTGTCAATGCTGTCATTCCGTTGTTTGTTCCAAATAATACGCTGATGCGACTTTGTTCTCATCCTTTCCCGTGATCCGATATCTGTGATTCTGGAACTGGATCATCGCAGAACGCGATACCGTAGCAAGCAAGAAACCGTTCGCTCGGTTGGTTGTCTTCCCCTCTCCATCTGCTGAAGGACATCTCGCAGCGTAATTAGTAGACGTTTGTCAATGTTCGAAGATGTCGCCGGAGGCATTCAGATCGTCGTGTGGCTAATTGAAGACGATTAGGGAGCAAGACCGGGACGGCGAGCCGAGGGAAGCGGAAGAAGTCTACTTTGCGGCTCCGGTCCCGCAGGATCATCTATCATAGGACGCACGCGTCAGGCAAATTATTTCCTCCAGGCTCTCTCTTCGCTAACAGGAGAGTTGATACACAGCCGCTGACGGGAACCAGTTTCCAAGTACGGGAGAGTATACATCCGCAATTACCCCATGTTTACTGCAGGAAATTCTTCTCTCCAGTTGCGCCTGCTGAGCGCGTGCCGACGGTGGAGAACCAAAACCCGACGTCTGCTGATAAGCCGCTGCAAACAAGCTGTTTTCCAAACGAACTCCCACGTCTGGACTGTGTTCATGAGGGTCACGGGACGAAACAAAAACCTAGCGAGCAGTCGAAACATCGGACTCGCCCTTAGACGTCCGTTGAGTCTCTGAACTCCACATAATCCGAACGACGGAAATCGCGTCCACAGTAAACTGCCGATCGTTTGGAGTTTATTTCTCTTATAATATTCGAAGAAAGGTGAACATCGGAAATACGAAATTCTCGCGAGACGATGAGGAAAACGAATCAGATCGTACTCGATATCCACACATTGAAAGTCATTTCATATGAAACTGATTAGGATCCATGGCTGGAAGATCTCTAAAGAGGCTGCCAATGTGCACACTCATTATTTTCGACTTCGCTCTACTTTTCCACCTTGACTCCTTTCCGAATCTCATCCCCAGAGCTTCACATGAAGAGATACTCAAATCGTACAGAGAAGGGATTGCGTTGATAAATAATAGATGGCGATGTTCTATTAAGATAGCCGACATGAACTCCCGTCTCTACGCCGCGCCGTCCCGATTGGTTTCGTATCGATTTCTAATAGGTTTTGGATATATCCTCCGAAATGTTCGGGGAAAATTTTTAGATCTTCTTGAACGCTAATTTTTCATCTGCTCCGCTGCGTCCCGGTCTCAGCGAGTCTCTGACTTGAATGGAGACTTCTGCCATCGCGACGCTGGCTGGGCCTTTCCGACCGTTGCTCGGTCAGCGAAGGCGATTTTTCTCTTCTGTGGTGGTATAGAATTGCCAATTAATCGAACGCCGGTCGAAGCGATCGGGTTTGAGGCATCTGCTAAGCTTGGCTGCGTGGTCAGTTGACGGCTGTTCGGGCAGCTCTGGTGACCCAGGTAGTGTGGACATGAGATTGGGAGCGTGTGCTGAAAAGCTTTCCCCGAGTAGACGTCCACCGGTCCGTATCTGACTCAGCACACCTCATCCGCGCTCCCTTCCTGCAAATTAGTGGCTCGCACCGCAATGCCTCATGCAAAACTTTCGGTCTTGTCTGCCCGCATCGGATTTCTTGTAACGATTCGAGTTGTCCCATGATGAGAACCCGAGGACTACTCCTGAGAGGATCTCTCCGCGTTGCCGAATCTCAGTCAGTCGAAGTTGCTCCGCCATTAGTAGATAATCGTCCTTCACGGGGAGCAGGAGGTGGAAGAAAGGCCTCTGAACCTGAACTGGAATTCCTGATGTAGGGTTTCGTTCGACCCGCTGGGAATTAGCTGACCTGTTGATCTTCCGGTGTTGTTTCAATCGAACGAGCCTGTGCAAACAGGATTACAATTGAAGAAGCCATAGCGGCTGGCTCTTCTAATCCAACCTTGTTTCGAGCTCGGTTCAGAACAAGAGCCCGTGAGATCTGGTCGCAAGCTCACTCACTTGATTTGGGAGATTCGAGTGTGGGCTCAGAGCTCTGTTCCAGGAACAGAAGTCGTCTTATGCTTCCATAATCCGCGAAAGCTTCACAGTGACTGCTACCTAATTCAATTAGACTCGGATTCGTTTGCCAGAGTTCCACGGGTTCATCACTAAAAGTCTATTCGTTTGTGAATGAGGACGAGCTCTCCAAACGCGCCCCAAACGACGCCGACGGTCACTCTGCCAGAACGGGAAAAAGACAATGCTTTTCGGAGACGAACGTTGAAGTCGCGAAACAGTTTCGGATTGTGGGGACTGGGAAAGAGAACTTTTGCTTTCGGTCGTGGTTTCGTGGATCTCATGAATGTATAACTCACAAGGGAAGTGCACAACCTCAACCTGGAGTTTCTTGACCAAACCTGGCGAAAGTCACGGGTTCGAGCCTCTCTCCGTGGACTTGTCCAGTTTAGGCGCAAACTAGCCTTGTTGACAGCGGACACAGTTCCAAAGGACCGGAACGCTCCAACATCGTATCTTACACGTACAGGAGAGCTCCGGATGCGACCCGTCGCGTGTTTCTCCGTGTCTGACTTTCCGGGAAACATCGCTCGAGGAATCCAACTGATTCCGTCGGAGTACATGGAGTTCTCAGTTTTTTAAACTAAGAGCAGGACTCATCACGGTTCGATGGGAATCCAATCCGATTCTCGAAACGAGATATTTGGACGACATTTGACCCCTTTTCTGACATGGATTTCGTCTATGTGAAATGCCACATCTGCAGCTGCTCAGCAGAGATTGGTTAGGGACAGAGATTGTAGCCTTTGGAGCAAGAATTTCGAGTTCCATCTCAGTCTCTGGGAAATGAAGCTTCTCGAAGAAGTGTGGTTCCCCCATTCAATGCGCGACCAGAACACTTCTCTTCAGAACGCCTATTGGCCCGGAAAAAACGTGGAGGATCTATCCGTCAACTACGACTGAAATGTCGATCGAAGCTCGCTTTTCTGTCACATCCTCTCGCCAAGTATCTGAAACATGAAGGGTATCGAGTGCTCCTGCAGAATGAGAGCCGGGCGATTGGTCATGAATCGATGAAAAATCTCACGTCAGAGCAGCTTTCAGTTGAACAACTTTTTGTCGAAGCTTGGAGGATTAGTGTTCTGCGAGGAGATTGCTCCTCCTGGAACCTGTCGAAATCCCGGTGGATCTTGTCAAACAACTCGACACACTCGTCGCTCACGAAGAATCGAGTCTATCCCAGTTCGTTTCCAATGCTCGAGCAACAGTTCTTTTCATAAATATTTACATCGCCGCATCGTGTCATCATCGGAACCGAAGGCACCAATCTGTGTACAGGAAGTGAGCACACGTTTGTGCGTGCCGTAGAGGCACGAGGGAGAGACCGGATCTTTTCTAAGACGTTCGGTTCCGGAACTACTTCTCTTCACCGAACCACGAATACCTGGTGCTTGCGCCTGATGTTCAGTGCATACGACTTGCACGGCTGAGGAAGAAATGACAATTCCGCTTTGTCTATAGTCTCCTGCCAAGCTCCATTTGATACATTTTTCAAGGTCCTGTCAAGCCTCTGGTGGCCAACGGCGGCGCAAGCATTCCTGGACTCTCCAAGGTCTTGAACAATTAGGCTGAGTGAAATTCCCACACAATGCGGTTGCCGGCCGTTGTCACCGTCGTCCTTGCTTCTGCCGGTGCTGCGGGGCTGCTGCTGCAGCCGTTGCGGGCTTCAAAACGGCAGGTGGAGGCAGATGGAAAGGGAGACTAGGCGTCCCTTCCCTATTGAGGAGCAGCGAGGCGGGCTGCCGGCGCCTCAGTCCATCCCGGTCCTCTACAGGATACGTAGCAAGAAGATCTCTATTGTTTTGCTATTGCTATCCCACGAGTGTTAGGACATGTGTTGATTTTCGCTACTCTGAGGAGCATTTGTTTGAACGATGTAGTTTGAGCTTTTCTTAATTGTGGACCGTCGCCCTCCGTGAAATGTCCTTGCGGCATGAGTCTCCCTGGATGAATCGTAGCTCTTCCAGGGCTCGGAGTTCCGTAGGATTGAACAGAGTTTTACAACCGCTTGTCGCCCTGTAGTCAACGCTCCACGCCATCCCGAATGGCAGAAGACATGTCCGAATACGCAGGACAGTCCTGCACTCGAAACGGAGTCGGCATCGTCACACCTAGAAGCCGTCTTCCGACGAGTCACGCCAAGAATCTGATCGACAACAACAACACAAAAGTTACCAAAACATCTGATCCAGTTGAACTGACAACGCCGTCATGGACAACTGGAAATTTCCATCATCGATCCCAGAAGGCTACCGTAAGAGACGCGAGGAAGATACGATACGGACTTGCGGTGGCTCTGTTCGTTGAATTTTCGTTGCTGATGCTTCCGACAGGAGTTGAGGCCGCAAAAGGAATGCCCGACAGGATACCAATCGGTGAGTTCTGGTTTTGTTTCGATCTTATCCTGGATGACCCGAGAAACGCTCAAAGAGCGAATCTAGGATGCTCCTCAAAAGTATTGAACATCATGAATCCAGATGAATCCGGTTCTTCATGCAAAAGCGTCGGGACTTCCCCGCCGGGATCGGGATAGCTCGCCTTGTAGAGAGAATCGCTCGAAGGTAGACGGCGTTTTATTTTCGGAAATAAGGCGTCCCTCGTTTAGCGTGGAGGCGAGGGACGTGTCATCCATCGCTTGCACATGATGCTAATTCAGACTTGGCTGTGTTTTATGATAGAGACAGCCTCGCCCGAGTGTTTGATGATCTTTCCCCATGAACATCCGAGGTATTTTTCTCCAAGAGCACGAAACGTGTGGAAAATAAATGAATGTTGAACTTTCATGCGGTTCATATACTCCCAACATATTTCGAACACTCGGAGCTCTCAGAAGAAGAATTACTTCGTGGGAACCGCTTGTCCATTCGAGTCGCCATCCCCACGTTTCGTTTTTTCATAAATGATGCAGAAATGCGATACGGTCTCGTTCTTTATCCCGGAACGCGTCGCGAGAAACAATGTCCATCGTTGGGTATGAACTGCGCACACCTACGGCTTTTCGATATTCAGATTTCAGCGACATAAATTCGATATTCCGTGCATCGGAAAAACGTACTCTCACGAAAATCTTCCGTCGATCCGTCGATATTCACGTCTTCCGAGCGAGTAGGCTTGAGCGCTGCGGCGGAGAATCAGTTGATTGAAATCCTCGATGTTGACTCTGATACTCGTGAGCTCGCGCGGCCTAAAAAATCACTTCTCCTCGGAAAGAACCGATATCTGACTCGATGAAAGAGAGAGAACATCTCTGAATCTGTTGTCGTCGTCGTCGTTGGGTCCTTGCAGGACCAACTCATCGTGCAAAAGCGAGAACCTCGCGTGGACCGTCGGTTGACATTGTCTTTGACCGAGGTAATCGAATTACGCTCCCAAAAACGTCTCATAACAGCTAATCAAATACGTTAAATGGACAACTGGCTGGGCGTAACTTTCCAAATTGCTCGTTTCAGACCGTTTAGCTCCCTGAGACTCGAGTCAGCTAAGGTCAAAACTAAAAACTGAATATGGTCATGGTTGTCTCCATGGCGAGTGGGCTCTTGCGAGCTCATGGTCTCTTGTCTCGTTTTGGAATCGAGACTTTCGGCGGAAACTCTCGAAGTTTGAGCTGCGTTCGTAACTGGCCTCTTCCGGTAGGTCAGGATGAACGCATCATCATAACGGTCGTCGTCAATATCCTAGAAGGTGTTCGAGCAGGTAGTTTCCACGCCTCTTGGGAGGTCGCTGCCGTCTCTAAATTGAGAAAATGTTTTTATGCAACCAGAACCACTTTTGCGGGAACACATTCGTCGGTGAAATAATTGTGTCCCGAAGAGTAGAAGAGAAAGAGACCGAAGAGCGTTCTGTGAGGTTTCGTCCCTTTCGCGACGAAGTAAACGGTCGACTGCTTTTGTAGACAGGTGGAACTGACGAACCGTTTGTCAGAGAGAGAGAGACGTGAACAAAGGCCAAATTATCTCAAGTCTTGCACCCCGGTTTGGATGCTGCGACGGACGAAGATTTCGATTGGAGATCTCATTCGAATTCACGGCACTTCATTGTGTTATTCATTGCCTAGCCTTATTCCTCTCGAGTTCGCTGCGCACTCCAGATCGGGGAAAATTCTCCGCACGCGGCACAATTCTTCAATTCCGGTGGATTGTTCCCGTGGGACAAACTTCAAAAACTCAAAACAACTTCTTCGAGTCCATGACTTGCTTCGGGAAGAGCGTTTAAATCTCTATCAGAGGAACGCCACGCTCTGGAAATCAACGATTCGAGATCTGTTCCAGCGTTTCAGAAGCGCTTCGTATCCGGAGACGTTCTGGAAAATTACTCCACGACTTGAGGAGCTTTCAATCTTGCTTTCCGCTTCCAAACTTTTTTCCTTCTGTAGTTTTGAGGCTATCTCTGAATGATCTTCTCCACAGTTGCCTTGAGCCCGGATGGGATTATCTTGTGTTCATGATGGATCTCCGAGATCTTGGGACACAAGTGTCAAAGGGTCGCGACTCTTCAAAGAAGCTCAAGTTTCGTGTTCGCGCTGTCGGAGCAGTTCCGAGCCCCTCACTCAACGCGTTTCCTGAACTTTCCGTCAGCGTTTGTTCCAGTGAGCCATACCGGTTCGGCTCGTTAGGATGTTGTTCATCGTCTTCGAGTTTGAAGTCGAGTTTTTCTCCAGTCTGCTTTCCGTGGGTCGAGCTAGCTCTTGATCGAGCGAGAGGGTTTTGGTTGAGGTTTGAATTTCTTTCCTTTTACGAGATGATAAGTCTCCGACTTGTCAGACGACGGCGTCACTATTAATCTATTTGGACCCCGTTTCACATTAGAAGCGCTCTCGGTTCCGACTTTCCATGAGGTTCCATTAAAAAGTCCTCTCGGCGGATTTCGAAACTCCTCTCTCGGCAGATCATATTCCAGCAGGCGCGTAGCTACATTGAGGCAAATGAGGCATTGGCCCCCCCCGAAGACCTTTGGGTTCATACTATCTGTGTTGAGCTTTCCGAAGGAGCGCAGCCGTATCTTCCCTCCCTTTGCGCATGTGTGAAGTGTCCAAAGACATGATTCAAAATCAAATGGAATCAGTATGATATCAAACACTGAAGATCGATGAAGAGATCAAATTTTTGATTGAATAAAAAGCTCTCAGTCAATAATCCGACTCTGTTCACTAAATCATTCGATTCTGTTTTCAAATGAAATTCGATAGCGTCAACGTCGATCAGTGCAGCCGTAATTTAGCGCAAACTCGAGACAATGGAGAGGGTATCCGCGAATGTTTCGTGATTTGACGCAACGGTAGAGTCCATGACGTTGTGATTAGAGAATTTTTTTTGTTGAAATACCCAGTGTTCCTCCGTCAGACTTGAAGATAAGGCTTTGACATGGTATGGCTCACAGGTCGTGTGCCATAGAAGAATCATAATATGCATGAATTCGGAACTTGTTTTCATTGAACTCCATGCTCGTATGAACGGTCACTAGGATTGTTCAATCACTTCATGGAAGCTCGCATGATCTTTCGTGGGTCTTTTGAGGGAAATCGAAGCTTAACGCTCTGATTTCGGAACATCACAGGAGAAACCAAAAAAAAAAATTGGCCCCCCCCGAAGAAAAATCCTGGCTACGCGCCTGTATTCCAGCGGTTTGCTCGAAGGAAACGAAAGAATCAACGGCTGCCAGATCGCGGGAGGAGGTCAAAAACCTCTAAGAGGGAAGCGGACGACGATGAATTCTGTTTTGAAACTGATCATTTTGGAGTTTTGTGCTGGCATTCTGGTTTCAGGACAGCATCAGAATATATAGAGCTTCATCTCTCTCTCAACTTTTCGATGAGTGCTGTGAGGGTCTTCGACTCACCCAGAGCCGAAACTTCTCGATCGAGTTCTGTGAAGGTGATCGGCGCGAACTCACGTAGAACTCTTTACGGTCGAGCTTCGAGAAAAAGTGGCGAATTCATCCACCGTCTCGGTCAGATTTTCCTCCAAAATCTAGCTAATTTGGTGCGCTTTCTGAGCCGTTGGTTCTCTCGGTCGAGGGTAAAGTTTGGCGAATCGAACCTTCCGTGGTTTCGGTTTCCGAACGGGAACAGCTGCGGAGTTGGATCGTGGAGCTTGATCACATCTGACCGCAATTTTCACTCAGTTAGTCAGTCGGTCGGTCGCTCGGGGATGGAGTCGAGTGAAAGCAATGGTGCTGAAGAGCGGCCAACTCGTCGGCTGAGTAACGCTAAAAATGTACCGAGTTCCGCCGGCTGTCCAGGTCGCCGAGTAACGGTTGTTGGCCGATTCTCCTTTAAGAAGTTCCAATGTAATCTCAGCTGCCCTCGGTAGGCAATCAGCTTCTGAGCCAAAGCGTTCATAATGGACCGCACTGGAACCCTGACTGACTTTGGTCACCGGGAGTACTCAGCACGGAAATCTCTGGTGCCTTGTTTGGAAAACCTGAGATGGCGCTGAGTGCGATTTATCCTCGGAAGGAATCTGTTCCGAGTAAGGTCGGCACGAGTCGAGCCTGAACTTTTTTCCTTCTCTTCACAGAGTTCGGTCCGAGCGAGGTTAGTTTTGCTCTACGGGTTCCAGCTCGATGTTAGGCAATAATTCAATAGACTCTTAGCCGGACCCGTGTTTCAGAGACTTGGAGTGCTCGACAGCAGTGATTTCCCACGTTTTTGTCGTCGGGTCTCCTACGCAGTTCAAAGAGCAGCTTGTGCCGGTTCTACGACGAGTCCTGGAATACTGAAAAAGGTTGAATCTTGCGACGACGCCACGCAGCTTCAGCGAACCCGGGACATCCTCCGCGGTACCTCGAGACAAACTGAGATATTCCCGAAAACCAAATGATCTCATTGTCAGGCTTCATATCGACCAACATCGCTGCTGTCGATTCCATTCATGAGATTGCACACGGAAAAGCAACTTAAGACGTGGAATTGCTCTCGCCTCGGACCGCCCAATAAGCGTAGTGTTTCGGAGTTCTGTCCGTTGTGGAAATGCGAGAGTTCCCGTAGGACGAGTCTACGGCACGGAGGAAAACACGAAGATAATAACGGGATGTTGGGCTTCCGTTTGCTGGGAACGAAGAATATGATTTCGCTCAGGCAAGGCTGACGATTAGGCGGACTGACTCACGAGCAAGAGAACGGGCGGAATTGTTCGGCCTTAAGTGTTTCCGTCGGCACGCAGAGGAAGACGCTATCTGTATCGAATCGATTGAGATATAATGGCGTTTTGTGGCCGATGTGAGAATCGAATTCGCTTTCAAGATGCACTCAGAAGGCGATAAACCCAAAACACATTCTCTTGCGACTCCGCTTCATGGAATCTTCGCCGAGTGAGATGAGGGGCCCGCCAAGGGACGAAAACGAGTTAAGAACTCGGAGTGAGCAGTGTTTCAAAGAGAGGGCTGCTCAGTGTAGTCGCAAACTCGATGTGCTTATCAGATAATCTGGCAGCGAGACGTGAAGCATTGATCTACATCGAGCGTTCCGCCTTTATGGCGTTTTGATGACCGGCTTCGTGGGTCTTCGTAACACCCGCCATGCAATTCACAGCCGCTGCCGTTGGCGCTGTCAAAGCAACACATTGTTCCATCGCCACAGACACAAAACCGGAAGCGAAAGACCGATCCAGATTTCGAGGGAGAATTTTGAATTCGTTCGAATGTTCGTCGTTTTCTGAGCTCTGCCTTTTCCCATCCAATTTCTGTTTCGTCTTCGATTCTCGAAGTTGCGTCTTGGATATTCCTTCTGTTGTCAGTATTGAGACGGATCGCTCTGGCCGACAGACGTCGTGGAGTCTCCCATTTGTTCTCAACATTTGTGAAATCGGAGTGCTTGGCGGACGACAGGTGGAAAAGCCACATTTCATCCTCAGGTCGGAAATCGGAGACTTTCAATCCGACGGCGGGCGCTCACGTCTCAGATGAATAATGTCTTTATGTTTCTTCCCTTCAAAATCGTCTCCGATATCATCTGGTTTTGCGGCTGCTGTCGGCGGTGGCTTTCGAAATGAATGAATCTTCTGAAAGCCTGTGTTTTTCTTCTTCAAAAACCGTCTCCTGCCATCGTTGAGGCACCGTCGAAATCTTTATTCGAAAACGAATAACTGTTCTCGCTTTCCTCGCGATTGGACTTCTGATCATAACCAAGCTGACCGACTCCCTTCTGGAGAGAAATGATTATGTCTCCCAAGGACACCTGACACCATGAGATGACGTAGATCATGATGATTGCTGAAAAGCATCCGCTTCCGTCGAAAGCTCCGTTCGGAAGCGAGTAAAACAACCGGGAGCTTCGTAGACTCGCGATTGTTCCATGGAAAACACCGTTGCAGGTTCAGCAGAGGCAGCGGGAGTCGACCGCGATGTTTTTTGTGCTTGCTTGTGAATAATTTGGTGTTACAAACGACGGTACACTCAGCCCGTGGCGTTTTCTGCGAGAAGTATAGAGGCATATATGTATGTACGTATAAACTTATCGCGCACAAACAAACGGACTTGCAAGGAAAGAGAAAATAAGTAGTGCGTAGCCACGAGAACAAGTTTGCGGCTCCGGGCAGTTGACCAGGCAAGCGAAACAAAGGAGAAAAAGCGATCAGGAAGCCTGCGGTCGGTACAAGGTTAGATAGCTTGTAGACGATTGGATGAGCTTACAAGCATTCGAAGAGGCCGCCGAATTTCCACCACGAATGCGTTGGCCCGGTTCGGTGCCTCCAACGATTTTTTCGAGCGATATTTCATATTTGACGGTACCGGAAGCGTAGCCGCGAAAGCCCAGGAGATCCCAAGATAACGGTCTCGAAGGGAACGAATACGGACAGGAGATTCGAACAAGGAATCCGCAATTCATCGACGCGCTCCGGGGAACCCTCTCTTAGGGGAGGTTCTCATTGAAAGTTTTGACCCAGATAACATCGAACAGTTCGTGGGTGGCTTTGGGATGCAGAGCGAGTGACATTTGGTTATCTATCCGCCGGAAAGACGGACGGAAAGAAGATCCTTCCTCATCAAAAAGAGGAGTTTCAGACACTATCACCGAGAAATTGCGAGTCGGTAGTTGAAAAAGATGGTTGAGCTAACTGCGCCCTGTTTGGCATCTGGATGCGTCCGACCCTCGCGGTCAACGGCGGAGCGAACTTCATCGCACACCGCGAGACATTCCTGTTCTGCCAGGCGGCCCATGCGATTTAATAAATTTATTCTCTATCATGTTACACTCTGAAAACCCAGCAATGAGGAGTCGAAATGGAGTCCATTTTGACAATTCGAGATGTCGATCACTCAAGTGGGATTTCTGCTAGCTTCTTCGAACTTTGTGGAAATGAGATTGCGATCTTGCACCGCCCGCACCCGACGCAGCCGATGTTCCAGCTCTCCTGTTATCGCTGAAGTTGACCGAATAGCTCGCCGCTATCTCCCGAGTTCCGCGGCTTCTGTCGCTCTGGAATCCTCTCCAAGAACTATATTGCTTGTCATTGATGCCGTCAAATAGGTGAGCATATCACGAAGTGCTCTTGGCCTTTTGTGAACTGCTTTCAGAATCGAGCCTTAGTACTCGTTCTCCTCTATATCGTGGAAAATACAGAGTCATGATCTTCAACTCAACTTCGGACATTAAAACATTTCCAGCCTCGGTTCTCCCGAGGAATGAGTGGTCCGAATGGAGTTGGCGAACTGGGGGTCGTGCACCTTCACTGAACCATACGTCGGCCGAGATCAACTGACAATGGGTAGAAGAGATGAATTACAGCGTGTCGACTGATTTCCCAGGTTGCTTATGATAGCATCTCCCGATAATCATCACCCGTCTCATACGGCATTCACGCCGCATCTTTAGACATTCGACGAATTTCGTGAAGAGTCTGATGAATGATCAAATTTTACCTCAAAACCATCTGCGGAATCGGTGAGAAATCAACTCGGGAAGGGGTCGTGGAGGGAATTTCATAGAGAACCTGGTGCACATCGTGTCAAAATAAGTACATCGAAAGGAAAACAGTCACAAAATGCGGAATGAGTTCGGGGGCTACTGGAAACTGTGGCCGGTTCCTCGCTGGGCTCACGGGTCCCTGACTGAGGAGGACCTCTCGCGACACATGGCCGGATTGAGACACTTAGAACTCATGATCCGGGATCTTCCATAGCTTGTGGCTTTGAGGAACGGAAATGGGAAAAAAATAGTTTAACCGGTCTTGACGGCCTCTTCCCGAACTGAATGTGAGTGAGTTCCGGCTCAATTAAGATTCCGTGATCAAGTGGAGTTTAAGAACTTGAAAGTCTGGAATGAACAGGATGTCTAGAGCGCTGTAAACTACGATCCTGTGAGCCACTCAGACTCAGACATCTTTGCGAGTATTTAAAGCTCTACGTATTAATATGACGCTATAAATAGCCGAAGCAGCGCCCGTTACGCAGGTTCCGGCTCCGGTCCACAGTTCCTGAGCCGGAGTCAGCGACCCGAGCCCAGACAGTACGAGTCCAGAAGAAGAGAAGCACATAATGGACCACACAAAGAAGATTTGCCGTAGGAATAGTTTACCCATAGAAGGGCAAACGATGCTTCTGAGAGCAGCGGCTTCTCTGCAAACTCACCTGGAACTCGGAAACCAGGTGGCTCAAGACCACTCTTGTAGGCTCGCCATCACAGATGAATTCGGAACAGAAATCTTTGCGTCCATCTTTCCAGCGTGACAACGTTTTCAGAAATCCATCGCGACGGAGTGAAGTCATGACCTCCAAAAGATACGTGACCAAGACACTCTGTATATACAATTTGATTGATGTATATACAAGCGACATCGTGCTCAGAGAATCGAAACTGCTCAACTGTGATGGACACTTCAGAGAAGAACAACGAAGTAAAACTTTGTACCACAGAAAGATGTCTGTGAAGTCCGTTAATGTTCAAGGAGCTGACCGAGGATTATGATATGCGATTCCTCAGGGCGGAACGCTCTTAATGACTTCATTCTACCGTAACTCTCTCCAGAAATGCTTCTTCCGCACGATAGCGTTCCACACAAGACTGAAGCTTGAGCTCGCGGTACACGTTACCAACATAAATCTGAACCTTCTGTCCGAACCGAAATCGCGAGTGGAGAGTATCCCTCACAATGCATCCTTTGCGTGTTTTCGATAGTTTACGATCATGGAGTGGATCACGGATCAGGAATCAGGTGAAATGCTGAACGTATTGAACTCAGGACCTGCGCAGACATTTGCTCCCAGAATCACGCTATTCTCCAGTTGATCGGAATTTGAAAATGCCGTGTTTGATTATCATTAAGCTTATGCGCGCACGAGGTTCTCGAGTTCGGCGAATCACTGTCGCAGCGAGGAACCGCTACCGTTTCATCCCTGAACGGGATTTCCTCAGATTCGGTTTTCCGCGTTTTTTCGTAATTTACGCGGAATCATATCCTAGAGAAGAATGTTAACTGATGACCTCGTTGAACTTGACTTTAAATCTGAAGGTGCGCTCAGTGAGACCTAAATATCTGTTTAGCGCTTTTGAAAAGTCCCTCTTGAACCCCAATGAGACCCGCTGTGTGTTATCTATGTGACCCACATCCTTCATGGCATCTTACCCCAGACGTTCGATGAAGTTGGCGGTCCGCTCCGGAAAGGACTCCTGAGGTCGGGCAATTTGGCCATTCCTTGCCTGCCAGGCATACATATATCATATATGGTTAGGAAAACTTCAATATTCGAACAGGGCCTGATCATCCATGTCAGGTCTCCTTCTCCTCGCTCCTCGGGAAAGAACTCAATATGACCTACTGTGCACTATCTGTGCAGCTTATTCTTGGCAGCCCTACTCATTCGCTTCATCCTCGACTGGATCCAGCTCACAATCAGAGATGGGCATATTCATATTCATGAAGACGAATATGAATACATTAAAGGCAATGGAAATGGATATCCATGACTATATTCACATTCATACCTATATTCATACCGGCAAACTCACTCTTTCTCGAAAATCGTATGAATATTGCTATGAAAATCGTCATCAATACGAATATGAATATGAATATGAATAAGTTCATATTCATATTTATATCCAAGAATGGGGATATTCATATTGAATGAATGAGTATGAATAAGAATATGCTTATCTCTGCTCACAAACATAGTTTCCGTACGCTTCCTGAAGCTTTTGTCCGCGAATTTTGGATCACTTCTTATGATGAAGAGTCCTCTCGAGTTATGCATGAGCCCCTGGCAAGAATTGCGCTTTCGATTTAAATCGTGAGGGAGGAGGGGATCCACCCGGTTGAGAGGATTTCGGATCAGAAACCTAGTGAGGAGAGGCCGCCGCTGCGCTAGTTTGTTCACTTTTTTTAGTGAATTCTGAGTCAGAATTTCTAACTAGGAAAGCGAATGAGAAAATTCAGAATATTCGAGGATTCACAACTGTCGCGCGTATCGAAATTAGGTCGTCGAAGGTTGGAGGAAGGAGGTTGTCGGAGGTTCGGCTCGAAGTTAACAAATATAGAAGGTTTTCGAAGTTACGGGATGGTTATGACATCATGTCTATGATACCAGTTCCAGAGATGTCATCTCATTTTTATTATTGCGGAAGATGAATGGAAGTCTAAGTCAGCAAGACTTCACTGTATCACGGAATTTTGAGCTCTTAAGGTTCAGGATACACCCCCGCTGAAACTCATAATTTTCGAGATGTTTAGCTCCGAACATCCCATAGCTATGAGTCAAAAATTAGGAGTCACAGTCATAACTTATGAGCAGAGCTTAGAAGTTTAGGCATTATTCATTAATCAGCCTCCATCAATCCATGAGTTAATTGATCGGAGGTCGATTGCTTCGATGATATTCGCCCAACAAAGTCATGGGCTGGAAAAATCAGGCACTATTTCACCAAATATCCATCGATTCATATTGATTGATGGAGGTTCAAAAATGATTAATGCCTGAACTTCCAAGCTCTACTTATGAGTAATTTCTGGGAGACCTCATTCCCATTGTATCCTTACAATTCTAACACTCGTTCCCATTGACTCCCATGGGACGTTCGAGGCCAAATAACTCGAAAATGTTGCGTTTTACGAAGCTGTACCCGAGGACTTTGTTTGCTCTCAATTTCGTGATCCTTCTGATATCAGTCATTATTATCAGATAGGGTTTACAACAGAAATGAGGGAATGAGTAACATATCTCGGAATAGTCCCTCCATGAGAGAAAATTTGTCGTGGGGAAAAATTCCAGTGAGAATGTCTAGGAGTGATATCATAAGAATGATTTGGAGCTATGCGTCCGTAGAATATCTCCTGGACATCCAAGTGAGTTGAGCGAGAAGGATGAAAGAAGCATTGCCAAGAGTGCGTCTGAATCAGTGAAAATTCGAGAATCAGAACGCCATTCTGTTGGAGTGCGCCACGTCCTCCCTGAATTGCTAACTGAGATAGACTCAGTTGAACACGTTGTTTTGGTGAGCATATGATGCAAATCGGAAAAATATGCCGATTGGGTCACCGGAGAAACGATTGAGTCCTGTTGGTACCCGATCGATCATTCACATATCGGAAAGCTACACCGTGATCTCGATCGATGTTCTCATGGCTCCTCGATATTTCGCGTTCAAGTCTTTTCTTCATCCAATGGTCTCAATTGCCGGACTGTGGCGTAACAAGGCAAAGTGCCGCTCAAGGCAGACATCGAAAATTTCTGGAAATGCCCCTCGTGGAAGTTCGACGATCCCCGATTACAAGCAAGAAGGGACAGGACAAAGACTCCAGGAGACACGAAAGTGCCGCTCCCCTGGAAATGTCGCCCGGAGCGGACCGCCCCCTCCGTCCCAACCCCCCTAGTTACGCTTCCGCCGCCGGGCCATTCTTCTCATGAAATTATCAGAACTCAAATGTTTTGACCCCTTCTCATCGTTTAAGAAATAACATTTCCGTCTGGGAACGATATTTCTCGGGATGGCCTACATAAACCTCATAAGTCCTTCAAGTTCGCGAGAAGCCGGGGAAACTCAGGCATAGAACTTGAATTCGATGAAAACATCAATTCTTTGAGGTTTCTGTTTCTCGCTACAATCGATTGATTCTCCCGGTGAGGAGAAAAAAGGAAAGAGAAGAGGTTACTGGAAAGCAATATTGGGAAATTCGAATGCACGAGAATCCTGAGGTAATCTCGTGATTCCGAAGCGTATTGCATGAATACTACTTCTTGTGAGGGTAATGTGGCGGTCGAATGTCAGTGATACGAAAATATGCTTCACAAGACTTCATGAACATAATGGATGATTCTAAATCGATTGCGTCTCAGATGAAAGGATCGTCATTGAGACTGCTCCTCGGATCGTATTGTCAGGTGATGACGCACCGAACCGTGTATTCTACTCCGAGTGAAATGTGATATCGGTACACGATGACGTAGTTTCCGGTTTCCGTGGCCACGGCCTTCAACGTTTTGGCAGATGCGCGAATTCGATCTCATCCGAATCGGATCTTGTCACAGAGCTCGTTAGTGGCTGCAGTCAATTAGATTTGGCATTCGATGCATCCTGAGAAGAACAACGAGATCGCATCGTTGCTCATTTGCTTGTCCGTTCATAGCGTCTGGGAAGACGCAATCTTCTTCAATACTACGAATTTCCGATATTCCGTCATTAAGTCGTCTTTCGGTCGTCTTGAAAACTATGTATCTTCATCTCTGTCATTGGCTGTAGGAAAGAATCAGAAGGAAACCTCGGACTTCCGTGAGTTCTCCTCGCCAATCTCCGCTACTCTCGGTGGCTCAGAAGGAAAACTGAGATGCAGTCACAGAATCGACGGTGCCGGGTGAGCCAGCTCTCGACCGCCGAGCTTCCCGGCCCACCATCCTTCTTGCAGCGCGGACCCGAAGTGTTTCCTTTGAGCTATCATTTGTTTTAAATAAGCTCTCTCTGGAGACCTCGAGTTCGGCTGCAGCCCTCACCTTACGAGAGGATGACGCAGTGGCTATTGGATGAACGCCGGTTGCTGAGCCTTTTTCCGTCCGCGAGTCTTACCGGCTCCCGCTCGGTTGTCGAAAACATTTTCGAACAAGTTCACGCGCCCATTAAGCTGCGAAAATAGTGTCGATGAGTTCTCTTCCTCAGATTTCATATTTTTCAGATTTCAAATGGCGGTTTATTTCGGAGCTGCAACATGGTTCGCTTGAGCTCTCAGAAGGCCTCCGTTGAAAACATTTAGGGACACGATTCGCGTTCTGAATATTAGTCTTCGACAAGTTCAATGGCGATCAATGCAACGATTCACCGCGCGCCGTCACAGTGATCAAAGCTCTAGAAATCGTGCATCGTTAATGATGCCATGAACTCAACCGTTCTCGTGTAAGAGTGCAAGTGCTCAATAATGAACCGCCTTTACAAACTCTCGGGCTCAAGTTAGCGCGCAACGACTTTGATTACATAAATAACGTGGTGGATATTATATTTAGGAAACAGGATGTCGGAAAACATTTCCACGACTGCGCTCCGTGAATAAGTGACTGCG
Organism: Neoseiulus cucumeris; assembly: GCA_021527715.1. NCBI lineage: Eukaryota > Metazoa > Arthropoda > Arachnida > Mesostigmata > Phytoseiidae > Neoseiulus > Neoseiulus cucumeris. Next base: position 222,998 of record JAJSRV010000028.1, read on the forward strand.
CTCCTTGTGGCGGTGAAAGCGCCAGTGGAAGTGCATCAATAGTTTTTGTGAACGACGTTGTTCGAAACTTCGGAGAGAAGTAGATCGGTGATTTTTACCACGGTTATGCTGTCGGGTGGTTTATGCTAATTAGAGGTCTGTCGACAAACACTGAGAGTGGCGTGAGACCTGACGTTCTGCCAAGAAGTCCGAAGGTTCTCCCCGGTTTCCTTCCCACGAGCAACGCGTGTGAACCATACGAGCGCACCGTGGTCCAATGGAAGTGAACGCGGTATGCTTATGTGTTCAAGAAAGGCCTTCATCTTGAGCAATTATTATCTTATTCAAAATCAAAGTTCATCGGAACAGGCGCTTCTCACATGAAGGGTCCGAGATGTGAGCGAGGCGACCCAAAGGGTGCTGTCAAGCGATTTCCCAAATCTCGTCCAAAATTAATTGTGACGCCCAGCTGTCTCGGGGTTGGATTCTCTCAGGCTGTGTTCCGAGAAGGTTACGAATCATAAACGGAGGCACTCTTAAGTAAGTCACTTCTTCTGAGCATTTAGTGCCCGATGGCTTTGTATCGTCTTTCCATCGAAGGGTCCCGTCTCAACATGTCGGCCACAAATCCAAAAGGTTTACACAGCCTGTCTGTGGCCTAGCGCCTTACCGACGAATCGAGTCTGCTCCTCCTCTCATTTACTTTTCTGAAAAGCTTCGAGTTGGAGTCCAAAGGATTGAAGAGAACGTTCCGCTTTGGCCTTTCCAGAAGGAGTGGTTCCTCCTTTGGATTCATGTCCATAGATCTTTGCTAGGTATCATTTTCCACTGAAGAACTCATTGTCAGATCGCCATTCCGCTGTTCACGGGGCTGCATACTACGCTGGATAATGAGTCTACAATGTAAACCACATATAATATGTATGCATGTACAAGCAACAAACTATGATGTTCCTGCGAGGTAGAGCTTGTTCGCGTGTTCGAGAATAACAAAAGTCTTCTCAGCTAATGCATCTCGCCAAAGTGCTGATATATATTCAACAACTACCAAGATAGGAACTTATTCGAGGACTAAGTGGAAAATATGCGTAGGCTGAACAGGACTACATACGGAAAGACTCGGATTCTCGTCAGCGAGTGAATTACGACAATGGAGGCCGTCTGATTTGGTGGAATATATGGGCGGATTAATAAAGCATCAACCAGGTCTTGCTCATCTCCTATTCCGAAAGACGGAGTGTTGTCTCCCAGCAATCTTGCTGAAGAAGTTCCTCGCGGAATTTGCTATTGTCAAACTGGAATGTGAATCGATGGCCAGGAAGTTACCTTCACCTGTTATATGCTCGATAGACGAAAAGTGTCTTTCCTTATACAATGTCCACTAGCGCTACCTTGATTTTGTCGAATGAAATCGATGTCAACACTGGTTGTCTCACGAGGGCCATGTGGGGTCCTGAAGACGTCGTACCGTGGGTCACATGGGGCTCAGAGGCACCCGCAGAACGCTCATGGTGTCATTGATACAATGGCGTTATATGATCAAGGTGGTCCCTTATTGCATCTCTCAAACCTCTTTTTTCCCCCCTTCTCCTCCTCCGGGAACAGATTCCCCTATCAAGATAAGAGGCACAAATTGTAAAACCATGGTTTTAAACTCGGTGTCAAGCCCAACTACTGATCTCGAACTTCGGGTTGACTGCAAAAGAACTGCCGGAGGGTTTCATTGCTCGTCAGAGTTGGAACTCAAGATCTCTCAAGCAAGACATGGGCGGAGCTCCCGATCTGACACAGTGATTTGGATCTGGTTGTATTCTCGACTCCGCGCTTGTCGTTCTCTATCCGAAAATTTCGCAGTCAACCCCAACTGTTGCAGCAACATCGGATACCTCGAAGCGGAGTGGCAGGCGGTGGTTAAGCCTCCGAATGAAATATCTATGAATAATCTCATGGCGCTCCTCGTACCATGATGTAGCACTCACAATTTCTCCACTCCACTAATAGCCACCGCATCAAGGCAGAAGAGGGGGCGATTTCGGGAGAAAAGGGAAATGATATCCAAGGAAGTTTAGCCTGCACGCTCTGGCATGTCTATACCATTCGCGGCTCACCAGAGAGAAGCTTCATTTGGGTTGACAATAATAATCGTGATATTCTTTCAGGTGCAATATTTCTCCCGGGTCAACAAGAACTTCGCGCAGCTTTTGAACACGCCATCGAGGTACACAATTATCGAGATCAATTATTCTCAGTTACGCCACACGTCGAGGTGCTCGAATCTGATGATCCTTTTCAAGTTGCCAAGAAAAGTAAGTGATCAACGGCTTGACGTACTCAGGTAGACTTGAGTAGAACGCTATGACAAGCTCAAAGTGCTCATCCCTCATGGCAGTCGGAGCTTGATTGCAGCTGAGAATTCTCGATTCTATTTTGAGGAAATCCTAGACTCTCAGCAGAAGAGCAGCTAGGAGAAGCGGAGGCATGAGCATACGAATTTTTCATGCTCCGTGATCCGAGGGACTGTTCTCCTAGTTACGAAAAGAATTTAGCGGTGGTAGGTCTCGGTTTATTTGAGGAAGAGTTCAGGGAGAGCAGTTGAGTAACTCGAACTGGATGCGCAAGAGCAAACAAGGTTTTGAAAATCTTCTCTTTACTCTCAAGGCTGTTTTGCTTGAGCTCGGTCTCAATCTTCTCGAAGAAGGTGGGAGTTGGGCGTTGGGATTGCAAAACCAGCTCGTCTTAGCGAACCACAAATATGGCAGCAGGAAAGAATCGGACTCTAATCTATGCAGAATCCGGACCAATGGAATCAGCTCATAGTACAGTTCTCGAACAACTACTCAGAGATGATCTAGTCGAAATCAGAGTTCTTTGCATGATCGGGGCAACCGAAAACTCCGGTTGCCTTCGGGTGGCCAAGAGCGGGGGGCTGATTCCAGTTGACAGAAGTGGTTGAAACTCACGACCGTCGGTGGATTATGTGGTGTCCGATGGATTTCAACGAAAAATGGGGAATCGATAGTTACATTCCTCAGAAGAGAAGATTTCGTTCTCGGCATTATTGATAAGAACCGGTGAAGGCCACCCCCGCGGAACTTCAGTAGTTTCATTTCCTCGAGCAGTGCCCTCAATGTCACCGTTTCGTGTGACACTTCCTCGTTTTTTCCCTCAGTACCGGAATGGAGGTGCTCTCGTCAAGTTTTGTGTTTGCGATCTCGAAACCGCGCTCCAGGACGATATTCTCCTCGGAAACGGTCTCGGGATCCCTTCGAGAATGTTCTTCTCACTTGTTGAGGATTTGGTGCAATTTTTAGTCGAGAATCCAGCAACTGTGCGGCCACCGGCGCTGTTAATTGCCCCTGGGCATTTTGATGAGCGTCCCAGGGTCGTAAACGTTTATGTGAATTTCTATTGGGCCGTGGTCAGCCTCTGGTGATTCATCAGCGTAATAACGTCGTTCTGGGGGTCAAAGTTCTCTTCTTCCACAGCAGCGCGGAATTTTTTCCAGTCATCATCGTCGTGTTTAGCCCATTCCCCTTTGCTGGATATTCGCCTCACTGGCGCGACCATAATTTTTGTCTCTTGCGGGCCTTCAATTTTTAGCTGCGCCTTGATCCGGTTGTGGAAGAGAGCTTCAGCGTTGATGGAACGTTTTGGTCTAGCGGATGTGTGTTCGTTCGATCTTGACGAGTCAAGGGTTTCGCATTCAAGGTCCCCATTCAGAGTTTGTGTGGTCCTACAGCTGGACCCCGATGGCTCAGCTCGTTAGCTCATTCGAGGATAATAGTTCGCATGGTGGGAACGATTCATACCCAGAAGGGTGCCCTGCGAGGCGGACATTCTTGAACGAGTCGGGGGCTAGAGATCCAAATTATTAAAGTTCACTGCTGTTTGACAGTTTAATTAAAATAGAGTCGCGACCCTCACCGCGAGAGCTTATACCTTTGAGCCCACAGCGCAGACAGGGGTCGCGAGCCATACCCACAAATCATGTATGCTTGTTGCTGGAGCAGCATCGGAATCCGTTCGAGCGTGAAATGTGTTTTCATGTCCGGGGCAAGCAGAAAAACTTTTGAATCGCCATGAGGGAAAAAAAGCGAAATAGGCGACGTCGAAGCCGGCAACCCACACGGGAACCAACTGGTCAGATGACTCCCTCGAGGAATCGTTCTGTTCCTGGCCGTCCACATACCTCTTGCCGTCACGCTTGGAAATATTTTCAAGTATACGTGAGACATTTTTGTGAGCCGTGCAAACATAAGAAGGCGAAGAATGCCTGACATTGAGATGGTTACATGCCGAACATTTCTTCGTTCGATGGGGACCGTGTCCCTTTGCTTCGGGAGGACATCGAATTCCTCAAATTGTTCTAATCCATCGGCCTTTCGTCCGATTGCTCCTGCAAGCCTACGTGGAAATCGATCAAACTCGATGCTGAGCTTCGTCTCAATCCCCTGACTGCGCTTCTAGGTTTTGTGCTCTCATTCTGATGCTGTTCCTCTGGGAGTTCCCGTTCATCAGTTTGACTTCTCGATAATCATGCTCCCGTACCCGGCGAAAGCTTGTGCTATCCCACTCCGCTGTGATGTTTTCAATTCCCCTACGCCAGAAACACTTTCTCATGACAGAAAAAAACCGAAAGCGCACACTCGGCGCAGAATCCGATAACAACAGAGAATGCTAATCAAATCAAAATCTGATCATGGTACGCCTTGAACAGGAGCTTGAATCACATCCGCACGTGGGCCGGCTTGCGAAAAAAAAAATGAAGTTGTGTGCGGAACTGTGGTAGCGTTTGCATATTTTCAACTTCAGCCTATGATTACGACGGGAGCAAAACTCTCGAGTCCGAGATTCGAACCGAAAATGAAAACCCTCGAGCGAATCGATCGCAGGTGTACTGGCAGCTCACCGGCGGAGCTGAGCTGATAACAGCAGTCGAACGCTGCTGCGGTGAATGGCGGACGGCTGGTCGAACGGAGCGCCGAGAAAAAGTTCGAGGCGCCTGGCTTTGAATAAATAATCAACACTTTTATAGCGCACTCTCTTTCACCGAACGGAAAAAACGGGTCAGGAGACTTGCCATTCCTCGCAGCCTCACTTCTCGGCGAACCTACGTGGGCAACGACATACTCGAGAATCGGAGCTTTCGTTCGAGAGCTCTCAGACGAGCAGCCTCCTCAGCAGTTCGAAGATATCGAGTCCATAAAACAAGAAGTAATTTTCCTTCTCTCTGTTGCAGTTTGTACGATACTCAAGAATGGAACGTTCGCCATGGTGGCTACGACGACCGCGACTTCGTACGAGACGTTGATCTCGTACTCGAATACCTTCCAGATACCCTTTGTGAGTCCGTCGTTCCCTTACCACACTCGTCTTCGACAAACTAAATACGGAATCTCCATGCGACCCGACTATCTCCCTGCGATACTGGACCTAATCCAACATTACCGATGGCGCCAGATTGTATACATTTACGATTCAGACGACGGTGAGTTTCTCTTGCTGCGACCGAATATAGAGAACCGGAAACAAGTTATACCGATTGCTCCGGTTTCGAGGAAGGATCCAGGAAGCGAATCCCAGTCTTGAATTCAAGTCTAAGGTTTCGATCAAGATTTTGAGGGGTGGACTGTTCCCAATCGACTGAATTCAAATTCGATCTCTCCCTCAGTCCATACACAAATAATTTACTCAGACCTGCGTTTCGATTCCGATCCATAATGCATTCGAAGCTCACTAGGGAGTACGGCACGCCTTTTACCACTCCGGCGGCGTTGCAAAACCACTCAAGCAACGGGAGGGCTCGCTTCGGTGCCAGTGGTTATGATGGCGGTGGTTGTTTTAGCGTTTCTGTCATAAAACACTGCGAAACGGCCACGCGACTCGAACACCTTGAGGAAGGTTTGTGTGCCCGTCAGCCGCGCTCCTGTTTCCCTTGCGTGTATCTGAGTGCATGAAGTGAGCAGAGGGTCGATGTGTTGTTAGGAAACTGGGCCGCGACAAAGCGAGCGAAACCGGCCACGCCGGCAAATCTCCCTCAGCTTCATCCATAAACACTCGGGATTGAAGGATCCGGCGTGATCGAAGTTTTCACTAAGGATTTTAGAAAGCCACAACGCCCAGCAGAACCCATGATAAAACGGAACTTTGAAGGAGGTGACAATTTCACGCATGCCGCGACGGCGCGTCCCGTTACGGTCGTTCCGGTTTCTATTTTAGTGGAAGAATATTCCTTCCCTTGAAAGTCCTCTCTTTCGAACCACCGCAGGGTTTTGTTCCTCTTTGCTGCCGTTTGCAAGAGAGCCTTCGCACCGCAAAGCCACAATCCGTATCTATCGCGGTATTACGACAGCGTCGGAAGGAAAACGCCAAAGGCTTTGTTTCGTCAGCCGATGTTTGCATCGAAAATCGCGAAACTTTCTGGAAGAAATCGCGAGGACATTGAAAGCGATTTGAGTTTTTTCATTCCGCATGTGCATCAGGTGTCGGATGCGCTCAATTTTAGTAGGGCGCTGACATCGCTGCGTTCTTGAAATTGATATCAAAGAAATTGATACTCTCAAGTTGAGTACGCGAGACGCAGCTCGAAAGCTGCAATGAAAGAGTTTGTTGCCATTGTGACCTCGCAGCAAGCCGAAGACTTTTAGATGAAGTGGCCAATCTTTGAACAAACCGAGACAGCGATACACAGAGGAGCTACAAGGGGTAGTCTTCCGGAATAATCCTCTTAGTTACTTAATGCCCTTGAGATTAGTCGACAGGCTTCAAATCCGGTCGAATAACTGTTTCGTTTGAACACATAAGACATCGGGATAAGGATTAGATGGAATTGTTTATCATGCTCTTGTGCATTCCACACGAAGACGCTTCTAACTTTCTAGCTCGAAGAGAATCCATGGGTCTCGTTACTGACCTCAAGCTTCAATAATTCTGCTCTTTCTTATTCCCTGTGTTCTAATTCTAGGATTGCTGAAGTTACAAAACCTCTATAAACTCACGACAGACGACTACAAACTCGAAATCATCAAGGTTAGTCAAGAATTTTCCAAAATTCGGATGCCTCTCCATAGAGATGGTTGGATCGCGAGAGTTACGGACACCTGGCTGTTTCGAATGACGAGAGTTTGCGCTCCTTCCAGGTGCGACGAGTAACCTCATCGACCGAAGCAAACAAATTCCTCGTTGACTACGATAATGAAACGCGCGATCAGTTAAAACACGTTGTAATAGACTGCGAAGCTGATTTGACTCGGGAGATCATCATCAAACACGTCCGACACCCCATCGTTGGACGAAGAACATTCCACTTTCTATTGGGGGGACTTGTAAGTACCACAATCAATGCAACATACTAGCATCTTTGCAAGAAAAACGTGAGAAAATTAGTTTTCTGTATCGGTTTTTCACAGATTATGGACGAGTTCGCCAATAACCCGGCAATGGAGTTCGGTGCGGTCAATATCACCGGGTTTCGCCTTGTACCAAACAACAGCAAAGCCTATGAGGAAGTGTTCACCGAGAGGAGCCGTCAGAACTGGCCCGATCCCAAGACCAAAAAGATCACTGTAAGATGCTTTTTGAAGTAAATAGGTGAAATGTTGTTGTTCTCTGTGCCGAACGTGAGATTTTCGGGCGCGGAAGAGTTTCTCGATCATTGGCTCGAGACACTTTTCTAAGTTTTCGAGTCTTGCGATTAGGGAACAGAAGAGTTTAGGAGCATTGTGCTGGCGCTTGACTTTGTTTCGATACGGAGAGGATCTTCGATCCGGGCAGAGTTCGTTATTTTTGTTTTCGTAAACTTCAACAGAAGACGGCTCTTCTCATTAACGCTAACAAACTGATCGTCTACGATCAAGTGCGTTCTCCACGAATCTTCGTGCGGAACTTTTGAAGGAGTGTGCAGCGAGTATCGATCGAAGAGTCTCGATATCTTTCCTGGATGACTTGACCTTTCCAGCCATTACTCCTTGAGTTGAAACCCCGACGAAACGAATAGTATTTCAACAGGAACTTCTGAACGTCGTAATCGTTGATACTCTCGGGTTCAGCTAGTGAGTACGAACCGTGTCAGAGTGTTGTAATGCAAAAACTCATTTTTTTTTTCAGTCCGAAGCAGCGCTGATGTATGATGGCACTCGTGTGGTGCTGAATGCATTTAAGCAACTGCTCAACGAATACCCAGCGATCTTCGCGAAGAATTTCCGACGCGGAGAAGTTTACAACAATAATACGCGGGGCATCGATTGCAAAAGGGAGAAGATCATGCCTTGGGAACACGGGAGCGAAATCTTCCATAGGTTGCGGAATGTAAGTAACTTCGAATCCTTGAGCTCAGGTGTCTTCTGTCGCATTCTGCTAACTCGATTCTCAATCTCTTCCTTTGACGAGTCTCAAAAAACGTGCTGCGGTCGAGCATCGAACAAAAAGCAAGAGTCACCTCCTCTGATCTGGAGGACGCCGTACGGACAAAGCCGACGTCTGAGAGACAAGGCCGCCCCCCGAACATTGAGCTGCTTCGAAACTCCGAAAAGTGACACACAGTATTTAGCGTCAGGAGATGAGCATCCGAATGAAAGCAGAAACTTGAACTTTCTCAATCGGAGAAACGGAACGCGTCGTTAGAAGAGAGACGAAAACCTCGTACTCCCTCAATTTTTGAACTTCACTCGTTACTTCGATCCTATTTCGTATGTTACCGTTCCAGAATATCCGAACAGACGGGGACGAATGTTGATCTTTGCATTCCCCTCCTTCCAGACTTGGATCGGGCCACAATGGAAGCTGTAGACGATTCTTGATTCTATTTTAAGAGGAAGCTCAGTCTCCTCATAGCTGAGTTCCATTCTAGTTCGCAGCGGTTCTTGAAGTCGTGGTTTCTTCCGGAGCACGTTTCGTCTTTGACAATGGCATCAGAAAGAGAATACTTGATGAGCGATATGTATTGTCACCGCACAAAGATGTTTTTGATATGGAATTCAAAAATGAGGTCGCCGGCGACCGCGGACGCCGATTCGTATTAAGGGAGGAGACCCGGAGCTATAATCGCAGCGTTCAGAATTATCCCAATGATGAACAGAGTTTCCGGAGGTCCTTGCGTTCGATAAGATTGTGTCAAGATTCGGATCACTCAACATCGTCAAGTCTGACTTTCCAACGCAACACGAGTCTTATTGCATCCAAAGCCGCTCCTCAGAAATATTCCGACAAGTTGTGCTACAGACACTTCCTCGTTGTTCAGGTCGCGAAACAGATTTTCCGCACGGACAAGCAGGTCCGTGTAGAAGAGGTGCTTTCATCGATGCTCCATAGACTGAAGATTCAGAACTCGGGTGTATGAGGATGAGCCTTCGATTGCGTCACGTTCGTGATGGATACTTGCGTGGAGATGAGTTACGCAGAGCTGGTTCGGGTTGCCGTCGTTGACAGAATGACTTCTAGGGCTGCTATCGATGAGTTCCAAGGCAGAAAGTTCCCACAACAGGCAAATGATTCAAATCGATGTCTCTAAGTCTCTCAGATTCTTTCTTCTTTCCTCGTTCAGATCAAAGGAATGCGAGGCTTGAGCGGAAACATCTCCTTCGATCAAATTGGGACCCGCTCCAACTACACCGTTGACATCGTTGAAGTCACCGTGAACAGCGAGCTTACAACTGTGAGTATTCTCGATTCGACCGATGATTTGAATGGGAAGTCAACCGGACACGACCCGATATCCTCCCGACTCGGGGCACCGACGACGGAACGAACTCGCGAGAGAATTGGCCCAAAAACCTCTCTCGTGTGTGTCTCTCGTCGACTCACTTCGAGTTCCTCGTTTGTTTGGTGGCTGCGTCCTGTTTTCCTGTCTGTTTCGCCACACGCGTTATCGGAGACGATATGGCTCGTTGAGGACAGGGTCACAGACGCGTGCTGCTTGCTTTTTCTCGTACTATCTCCGTAAAATACGTTCACGCGTAGCGTGAAGTCACTTGACATGAAAAATCACTTGCAGCCACGCTCAGCTCCAACGACGACGGTGGTTGTCAGTTGACATTGTGCCTCGTGACAACGTTCCTCGTGATTGGTTGAAGCTGTCTGATCTAAGAAGATGAATTCGTTCCCAGATTGCCGAATGGAGCCCGCAGTTGGGCTTCGTGTTTTCAGCGCCCAAATACCGCAGAGGTCAGAGCGACCTCGGATTCAAGGCGAACAAAACCTACGTCGTCACCAGTATTCTTGTGAGTGGCTCGAACTTCGCGAGTGCTACACTTCTTGTGTTCGCTTTCTACTCGCAGAGGCAATGGAGGGGACATTTTCGGTTTTCGAACTTCGGAAGTGCTCTTTCATACCGGTTTCATTTTCTTTTGTTTTCCAGGAAGAGCCGTACCTCATGAAACGCAAAATGGAGCCGGGGGTGAACTTAACTGGAAACCAGCAGTTTGAGGGATACTGCAAAGATTTGGCTGACCTCATCGCCGAGAAGCTTACTTTTACGTACGAGTTGCGGCTTGTCAAAGATGGAAAATATGGAGGCCAGAGTGCCGAGTCGGAGTCTGGCTGGAACGGAATGGTTGGAGAGCTCATCAGAAACGCAAGTATCAGGGACTCCGAATTCCGTATTCGCTGCATCAGCAACAGCGGCAGCAGCAGCAGCAGCAATAGCTGCCGTCGCGAGGAGGAAGCACGAGCCGCCGATTTGCCGCCGTCTGATCGTGAACTTTAGTTGTAGACCGCGACCGGTCGTCAGCTTTAGGCGCGGCCGCCCCGAGGAGAGGAGACGCAAAGCAACGCACGGGCTCTAGCATGCAGCAGTCAGCCACTTGTTGTCGGCTCTTTCCAACATGTAATAAGCAATATCTGCCTCCGGGACGGTTTGCGTCCGACGTGGAGGAAGAGAGTGCGCGGAAGGGAAATTGCATTACACTTCAGTGTTCGCTGTGTCGTTAGCGATTTGACGTTAGGTTCGCCTCCTTAGGCATTGATGGCTCAAGATGATGGCGGCGACGGCGGTCCTCTATGGCGTTGACAACACTAACGAGCGCATCGATGCCGCCTTTGCCTTCTGCTGCTGCTGCTGCTTCTGCTGATTTCTCTCGAAGTTCGCGCCACGATGCGCTAGCAGGGTGTCAATCGTGCTTCGAAGTTGGCAACTCACTGTGTGTTGGGTCTTAACTTTCAGGAAGCGGACATGGCCATCGCCCCGTTGACAATTACCTCAGCGCGGGAGCGTGTTATCGATTTTACCAAGCCTTTCATGTCGCTTGGCATCAGCATCATGATCAAAAAGCCAATGAAGAAGAAACCGGGCGTATTTTCCTTCATGAACCCACTTTCCCGGGAGATCTGGATGTGCATCATTTTCGCCTACGTGGGCGTCTCGGTTGTCCTGTTCCTCGTCTCACGATTTTCACCTCACGAATGGCGCTACGAAGAAACCTTTGTTGGGCCGACAGTCTCCAATGACTTCTCGTTATACAATAGCCTCTGGTTTTCGTTGGGGGCCTTCATGCAGCAGGGCTGTGACATTTGTCCAAGGTATATTCGCGCCTCGGTTAGCTTACGCACGCTTACAAACGCACACGAGCACCTCGCATTCAGTCTTCGATTTCGTTTCGTTTCACTCTCTCGGCGATCTGGTGCGGTTCTCACCGGTCCACAAGCGGTTCTCACCGGTCCACAAGCGTTCCACATTCAAAAACAACGCACGACCTGAGAGTTTGTCTCTCGACATTGTACGGCGATCCGTTACTTCAATTCCTTGTCGGGACGTTAACAATGGCGACAAGTTCCGTCATGCAGGAATTCCATTATCGCGCTATTTAACCCACTTTGGAAGGAGCGCGTACAAGCGTGCGGCCAACCGACCCGGCATGTTTTCGTTCGTTCGTTCGGACGGGATAAAGAATAAGCGGAAAGGCATTCGGGACTGTCCTTCTTTCATTCCTGACCATTTCTCTCCAATTTGGTCTCTTCCCGTGCTCCACCGTTCCTCTGACCGGTCAGCCGTCGTCGTGCAGGCAGGCATGCGTACACAGCGAGCGTGTGGTTTTCTTTCTACGAGCATCAAAAGGGTGCAGCATTCTTCAAGTCTGAAAACACAGGGTGCCTTAGTCGCACCTCATTCCAACATAAATTGCCTTTGCGGAGAGGATTCCCGTGGTCGCAGCGGAGCGGCGAAAGCGTTTCTGTGAAGGACGACAAAACCAGCAGTGCGAGAGGTCCCGTGCGAGCAGTGTGAATCGCAATGCGACGCAACGTTTTAGCTGTAGTTACGAGCGTTCTTTTAAGACAGCGGACAAAAGAAGACGTCGACGACGGAAGTTTTTTTGTCTCAACGACCGACCGGTCGGTAGGCTCCGTACCGGAAGCGCCTCCGGTGGAAGGATGTTGTGTTTGCGCAAAACTTCGCTGGATTGAACCGTTCAGAAAGGACAAAGAAAAAACCACTATAGACAAAGTTCCAACCGAACTAACATGGAAATGCTTGCTAACTTTTTTCTCCTGCAACAACACGATAACCAGCTGCTAGCCGCTCCGCTCAATTCCCGAGCGCCCTTTCTCACAAACTCCTTCCCATGTCCAATGCCTGTGTTGTTCAGAGATATTCCAAGTCATCGCGAGATCTATCTCGGCCAGAACGAGGTGGAATCACTCTAATCTACTCGGTCCGATTAAGATGTGGCCACGATACCAAGGAGCACACACAAAAGACACTCACGCACCTTCAAAGAAACACATACGATCGGCTCAAATCGGCATTCTAGATTAAGATTGAAACCCACACCAATTTCGTACGAAACTTTCCGGCCGGACGAAATCACGCTGGAATTGAGTTTCCGAAGGTAAAGTTGAAGACTAAGGTTGTGCTGGAGTTAGAAATAGTCCGACAAAGTCTATTGAAAGTCCCGGGTCCTCACGAGTATCCTGAATTGCTCCCGGCGTGGCAATCACATATTCAGATTCCCGTGGAAGAATCGTATTCTGTCTCCGAATCCCGCGAATTACGAATGCATGACACAATCTAAACATAACTTCGCAACTTGAGAAGAGATCCCCGATTCTATCATTTGAGATACCTACATATTGTATTCATCCCATATTGGAGAGCACTCTCCAATGTATCAGCTCGTGCAGGAGAGTTGAAAGATACAGAGGTTGGGGAGTTATTCAATTTCGTTTCGAAAACCCATGATATGTGGGTTGGAATCCTCCAATATATGGGCAGCATCGACGAATGGGCGGATATGTCGTTCATCGAGAGGAAATCCGACGAGATGTATCATCATCGGAGAAAGAACATCTCCGTGTGATGAATGGACTTCTTCTGAAATGTTTTGTCGAGTTCCCATGGAACCGGTATGCCAAGTGTTACGCGAGTTGTTCCAATTTCGGATGCGTAGGCGAAGAATATGCCTCGGTACAAATGCCTCAGCTCCGCCGCAGCTGCGTCTCCCAACGGAACTCAGTCCAGCCGTGCATTTCGTCCGGACGATTGTTTGCGAGATAGGAAATTCCGCGACGTCCAGCGTGCTTTTTGAGGATTTAGAAGTTATGAACATTTTCAGATCGGTGTCCGGCCGAATCGTAGGAGGGGTATGGTGGTTCTTCACGTTGATCATCATTTCATCGTACACAGCCAACTTGGCTGCTTTCTTAACAGTCGAACGTATGGTGACGCCAATCAATTCAGCTGATGACCTCGCAAAACAGACCGAGGTCGAATATGGGACCCTCGAATCGTCTTCCACCCAAGATTTTTTCCGAGTGAGTAGTTGCTCTCCGAGTTCCTCGGATCCTCTCGAGCTCGAGAGTGCTTCCGACCGCGACGCTGGAACACTTGTCACTCCGCATTCTATTCTCACACCTGTTCGCGGTTCGAATCGCGCCGACAGGTGCTTTTGCGCGCGTTCTCCGTTCAGGACTCGGTATGCATAGTCGGATGCTCATTCATTCTTTCTTCCTTCCTCGAGCAGAAATCGAAAATTGCTGTCTACGCCCGGATGTGGGAGTTCATGAATACACGGAAAAATGTTTTCACGGCGACCTATGAGCAAGGGATCCAGAGAGTCAGAGAGTCCAAGGGCAAATACGCTTTTCTCATGGAATCCACGAAAAACGATTACATCAACGAAAGACGACCGTGCAACACCATGAAGGTCGGTGGAAACCTCGACGCGAAAGGTTACGGTGTTGGAACACCGCTCGGATCCTCACTCAGGTAGGCAGAGAGAAAAACTTGTGAATACCTCTTCGTTTGATTAGAAGATGACGCTGTCGCATTAGAAGAGCAAACATTCCGAGAGAACTCGAACGAAAGTCATTCGTTTGGGTTTGGTTACAGACGTGTGGGTTGGGGGAGGGGGTGGTACAGTGTTGACTCTTTCTATTTTGACGAGGGAGCCAAAGGGGACTGTTAAGCTAACAGAAGCTGTTCGAGGCGGCCATTACCCGCTTCGACGATAAACGAGAGAACGAGACGAGAGGAAGCAAAGCCGAAGAAAGAACTCGTTAAGTAGCCGGAGTTGCCGCTGCCGCTTCTATTTCCTAGAGAACAACTTTCCTACACGGCGAGGGAAAAAAATACAATCAAGCTCCTTGTTGAAGGTTTGTTGTGCTTCCTGCTCTTTCCAGGGACCAGCTCAATTTGGCCGTTTTGTCATTCAAAGAAAATGGCGATTTGGCGCGCCTTCAGAATAAATGGTGGTACGACCGCAGTGAGTGCAAGACTGGCGATGCAAACAAGGTGAGTGGAGCTTGTCGAACGCAGCTAAACAACCAAACGCTGTTTTGCATTCAACAGGTTGCAGCTGTTGTTATGCCGGAATCCTGCGAGCAACTCGTTCGGGGAAGCGCGCGCGAACGAACGGAGGCTGGCTCTCGAGCGTCATAGTGGCTGAACTTAGCCGACGTGTGATCAAGTATGCTGAAGCACCGAGAGCAGCCGTTCCGATTTAGGCAGACCTAGTCCCAGTTCACACACTTCGTTTCCCGATCCCCCGCTCTCCGCCTCTCCAACCGAAAGGATTCCGTTGTCTGAACAGCAGGGATCTCTGCCGTTGATTCTCTGCATTTCCTCCTCTAAATCCTGACCTCGTATTTTGAAAGGGCGTGTTTGTGCCTGTTGGGAGATGAACGGAGCCGCGCAGCTCGGCTTTCGTTTGAGCCGTGGCGCGCGTGGACCGCATCAGGGCTTTTTTTTTGGTGACGGATCCATGAGCATACGTCTGTTCTCATCAGTCAAAAAACAGATGGAAGCAGCATTGTTCGTCTGGCTTTTCTCATGCATTACCTAATCTTTCAGGAATCAACGCAGAACGAATTAACGCTAAGCAATGTAGCAGGCTGCTTTTACATTCTGATCGGAGGCTTAGTCCTCGCAATGGTTGTTGCCCTTTTGGAGTTCTGCTACAAATCGCGCCTAGAAGCTACACGGTCAAAGGTAAGTGCCGAGGGGTTTTAACTTCGTCTGTGAGCTCGCTCGTGTGTGACAAAAATCACTTTGTATCGACTCGCCGTTCGATGAGGACGAATCTTGTTCTGTCTTTTTCCCCACCGAGTTGAGTTTGTGATCCCAGCGGTTAATGGGCTTCGTGAACTTTGAGTTCACTTTCGGGCAACTTCGTCATCTCGTTTTAATCCAACCAAAATAAGAGTTTTGAATTGGATTGAGCTAGTTTGACAGCGCCAATCTCAGTCGACTGTCGTGGGGCAGTTGTGGAACCGAACCCGACAGCAGGGGCGGCAGCGGCAACGGGGTCTAACAGTTTGTACACTATCCGCAGACGACCATGTACGACGCCATGAAAGCAAAAGTCCGGATGTCAATAACGGGCACTCAGAATGGATCTGGGCCAGGAGGAAACCTCGGAGGTCACGGAGAGGAACGTGCCAGGGTACGATTCAGAACGGAGAGTGCCGTTGATTTAGTGAACAAGCTTTGGCGTGCAGAGTATTGATTTGATTTTCTTCTAGAAAACTCTCGCTACGAACGACTCATTCCGAAGTTCACCATCGCCGCCTGACTGAACAAAAATATTAAAAACGATTCAGCCCATCATTGGTGCCATGTAAATTCCATGTAAATCCATTGTTGATCGAATTCAGAATTTTGAATGATGCGGCACTTGATTCCAACTCACAAACTCAGATTGCACTTTTCCAAACCATCAGAAAACCTTTGAACGCCAATCAATCAGCCAACCAAATCACTAAGTTTCAAACCACTTGTTGCTCGGGGAAGGGGACACGTTGAACGACGGCTTCGGACAGAGAAATTGCGCTTTTTTTCCGAATGAAATATGAGCTGTCCCCGAGAATCATACACATCGTCGGAACTTTTGCCGACTTGACCCTTGGTGGAGCTCCACCGACGCGTCCTTCCGAGTGAAAAATCCTTCACGAGTCCAGCTTAACAGTAAATCAGAGCAAGGACGTGGAACGATCGATTTCCCGACTTTCATTCACGATTGCACATCCCAGGCACAGCATTTCCTCCATTCCACGTTGGGAAATCTAGCATCTGTCTTAGCAAATATTAAACCTCTTGAATTTGGTGACAGGCCTAGCTTGCATCGTGGAGGGGAAGCGATAATCATCCTCAAAGGGCTAACGTCACTTGCTCAAGACAGAGCTTCATTCTTCATGAATTCACCGGTTTTGTTCGTGTGCCTTGGCGCATGTTTCGAACGGTTCTGATCATTTCCGAGCTGTCAGCGTGGCGCGCACCGGCGTGTCGTAGTGAGTGTTCGAGTAGCAAAGTCTAAATTTGTGCTTGCTTTTTCCAGTTTCACACACCGGGGCCCCATTTGATCGGGCCGGAGTATATAGATGATCGTATATCAGTGAATACCCACACGCAAGTGTAGTTGGGCTAGCCGATCTATTCTCCGAGCATCAACTCTCTTGTATTGGATGTAGAAACGTGTCAGTCGCGAGGCACTCAACGTTTCCTTTGCCATATACTCTCTCTTCTTCCTCCTCGCTTCGACTCCTTTCCCGGAACTTATATCTTCTCTACGTGTGTCCTCCTTTTCCTTCTCGAATTCCTCCTGATTTCCCTCTGAGATCCGTTCCTTTCCTCCTCCGCCCCCTCCCCCCGGCCCTTTCACCTCCAATAGACTTATAGGTAAAGCCTGGAACATGGAAGATCTCCCATGAGGTAACCGGTACTATGCGGACAAAATAAGGGTTCAAGTATTTTGTCCCTGGAGCGAAGTATTCGCGGTGACAACAAAAATGATTGTACTTCGATGTCATCTAGGTCTCAGTGACCTGCGATTGATTGGTTGACTAATTGATTGATAGAGAATCTGAGTATTTCAGCCGATTTATTCCGAACATATTCATGGTGAACAGTCATGGACGTGTGATGGTCAGGGAGTTGATTCGAAGAGTTTTGCAAACACATCCGAGACATATACCCACGAACGAACAAACAAACAAACATGTTGAGTAGGGTTAAAGTTGAAGTTTTGAATCGACAGATAGACGTGCAAATAGTAATAATCATGCTGACATCATCATCGATATCTTTATTACAATAAGTTGATGATATATACGGTTGAGGAAGCGACCATTTTAGAACAACTGGCAGACCCTTGATGGTGGTTCTCGGCACAGGCAGTGGCGCGGTGAGAGTGGGTGTCGCCCGCGGAGCAGACTTCTGATAATTCGCCTACATGACGTTTTCGAAAATTCGGGTGACACAGCAAGAAGGCACTCGAGCTGGCCTCATGCCACCTCGGAGGTCAGCTCGTGCTCTCCTCCTTGCCTTCCTTCTCGCCTAACTACACTGCTTGTCATAGGCATAACATGAAACTCATCGATGGATCGATTGAAAAGATTAACGTTCTAGGCGATCAAAATGGCACCGTCATTTCTCTGTCAGTCTGACGGCGATGTCAATTACAGCCAGTGCAGTGTTGAGGACGTATACTAGATGGCTAGGAGTTGGCTCTGTCTAGCTTACCGACTTAGCCGTGGCCGAGCACGGGCCTTATTCCCGGAAAATCCGAAATCCTCTCAAAAGGAATCCCAACCGAAGACGTTTCTTTCGGATTAACCTTTGGCTAGAACTCAGGAATTCACTTCCTGCGGTCGAAACACTTATCACAGTTGCTGCTTAATCAGAGAACTTCTCGATCCGATCCTCGTCGAAGACGTCGAGAATTCGAGGTACAGTGATAAATTCTACAAATTTTTCGGAGTTCGCGCGGAGCAAGGCAAAACAACCACGAGCTGAAACATGAGAAGTCGAAGAAGGTGCTGTACATAATACCGGGCCAGTCCCCGAGAGGCCGTTTGTAAAGTAACTCACCCGACTCCGATACCTCTCTCACACCTGATTGAGCTCGAAAACAACTGTTCATCGGTTTATAAATATGAATATAAATATAAATACGCATTTATAAATAAACGTTTATCGATTCGGATAGCGTTAGAAGAAACAGAGAACCACCATCAAGACGCGGGAAAAATTTATTCCGATCACGGTGACGATCTATTTCTCGTCGACTTCACAGTAACAATACGACTCCCGTGGATGACCCCCACGGGTGATTCTCTCCAGCGACTCATCGGGTCGTCGGAGGAGGTCGAAAGACCCCTCTGGTGACGAATTTATGGTTTTGGCATCTGCTCGACTGCCTGATTGACTGAACGACTGCTCATATCTCTGACGATCCTTGACCAGGGTCTTCTGAGGTTTCACTCTAAAGAACATCCCGCATTCTCACTCACTCACAGACACACACTCCAGACGAGCTCTGAATGATGATTCGATTCCGACGACTCCCTGTAGAGAACCGTGGTCTTATTGCTTGCCGGCTTGAAGTGTACTCTTTCGAACTTCGTTCGAAACTGCCAGCGGTAGTGAGACCGTCTCAAGACGGAGAGGTTTGCGTGAAATGTTCTGCAGTTTAGCGACTTGTTACTTCTGCTCACGAGGAGGATCTACATTGATAAGCTCACGATAGAGTAATTGACGTCACTCCGTCGCGGACACAAAACCCATTTGATCGTTGGTGGTTAAGAATTGTTTGTGTTCCTCGAATGGGAGAGACTCACTGGATAATATCGGTCACCAAATTTGAGCTCGCGAAAAACACAAAGTAGGTCTCGGAAATTTTCCATGAGACTCCGACGTGGACGATCGATTTCTTCTTGAGAATGTTTGACGGTTTTTTCTGGAATTCTAGATCTACTTTTGGAAAATTTACGAAATCGGCTAGAACGTTATGCTGTAGCTCGAACAGCGCATTAGAGAAACGAATGGAAGGATGTAGTCTGCCCACTACAGAATAAATCTCACATTTTTATGTATCTACCAATCACAATGTTGTTTTCAATCTCTTTCCTCAGACAATTCCAACTGCGAGGTGAAGTGAAATATTAGAACAGCCAGCCTCATACTTCGTATCACATTTTCTCTTCTAGGGAAGCACATGTTAGAGACAGGTTTTCTTGGGCGAGACCTTGGGTCGTGCTTTTCTTCCCTCTTCCTCTCTTAAACAGCGACCGCTCCGGCTTCACCTTCATTTTGTTTACTTTTTTTCGTGGGACGATGCAGAAGCACTCCGCTTTGCAGGTGGCCTCTAGAGGCTGGGGCTGTTCTCACGCTGAGCGTCTCATGAAATGTTCCGCCATGAAACGGGCAACAAAATAAACTTCGAAACTTCCTAAGGTCCTCAACCGAATACACGGGCGGCCAGAAGCAGAATCCGCAAACAGCAAAGTCACTCGAAAAGGGTGGCTGCAAGATCGTCGTAACTTCTACGAATGTTCTGCAACGCTGGGCAACTGCAGCTTATTGTTCGTCGTTAAAAATGTACCTCGCTTACAGACACGCCGCACACATACTCAAACGAGCAGCTCACCGTCCTGTCACAGCAGATTTCCGGGAGACATCTGAAGAGAATCGAGCATTGAATCACAGTTTCCGAACGATCTTGGATCTGGAACGTTCAGCTGGCGCAAGATCTGTGCCGACCCGAATTGGAATAGACCGTTCGAGACCGGGATGATCCTTAGAACTCTCGGAATTCGCAACTAACGCGACTAATGGCAGAGAGGAGAGCTCGTGTGTGTTCAAGGCTATGATGGATCCGTCAGCGTTTCTAGCGGCGGCAAATAATGATTTGCCAGAGCACATCGAACGACATCCGTATCCTGGATACCAGCGCAAACGATTGTGCATGAATTACTACTTTTTTCTAAAGAGATCTGAAGAGAGTAGAGCTTCATTTGAGTCGTTTCCTCGTGAATAGCGCATATTTTCAACGAGAGCTACGGAAAGCTGCAAAGAGGGTGTTTTGTGAACACTGGACTCGGCTCCGTACGAGACCCGACTTGACAATTGATACAGCCCGCGGGTCTGCTATGCCGGCGCCGTCGCTGAATATGCTAGACTAGCACGGTGGTTTTGACATATTGAAATCTAAAACGTACGCTACCGTTCCCCGAACTGTGTAGAATGAAGGTGAATACATCTCAAAGCCTCAACCACTCGAGTCATATTCCCATCTAGAACGGGAAGCGGGTCCCAATGGTGCATTTGTCATGGTGGCACAGTAGCGTCCAATTTGCCGCAATGCGACTCCGAAGTGCTGTTACGTAGATGAGCGTCTTAACCCTGCCGTTGCTGATTGTCTGACTGAGCGCATCGCTGGATAACTGGGTGCTCGCATCCGTTGGAATGTGAATAATTTCTTCTGCTCGGTGACAATTATTCACGTCGGGAGAAATGCAGACAAAGCTTCACCGACGTCGCGTCTTTTCTTACTACAGATCCCGTCAGTGTCTCATCATTCGAAGACCCCAACTGATCACTTGTTAAAGTCTCGAAACATTCTCAAAAGTTTACAGCAGATGTCGCTTGAATGTTGTCCGATTCTATCGAATTGAGCGCTTAGAATGACACGTCCGCTGAGAGAATTCAAGCACGCCCGGATTCGCTACTGATTCGCGTGGAGCTGGTGCACTGTTTTGGCACTCCAGATATTACGACATTCACATCTGAACGTTGGCTTACTTGAGTCATATCGCTGAGGTTGACAATCCCACGGACTCAGGGCAGGTGCTACGCGTGCTCCTACAGACTACGATTGGACAGAAATAATGCGAACCCAAAGGAGGAAATGAAGAAAAATAAAACCTTCAGTGAGGCGTTCCTCTACACGCGTGGACGGAAAACGGGCCTCAAACGCGTCGGGCGCACAGCTCAAAGCCGCTTCTGAACGGATGTCTCCTTAGGGGAGGCAAAGGAAAAGCAAAGAGCATGAAATGGCCTTGGGCATCGCCCATCGTTCTGAATCCCCCGAGCTTCGTGCTCGAGTCATTGGAGTTCCAGCTCGTGAGCGTTGAATCAACCCGTTCTCGGCAAAGGATTCAACTCAGCAAACCTTGCTCGTTTCAAAATATGAGCTTGTGGATGATCAGATTGAGCACAGGGCCTCGCGCCATCATTGGAAACTCAAAGCGCGACTCCATAGTTTTGCTCCTCATGTAAGCTCCCTCCAAGCATCGACAGTGTTTGAAAGCCCGTCGAAGTTCTCCAAAAATAACACTTCACGATAGATCGATCGCGTGTCTCATTACCCCTTCCAAAGGAGTCCGTCGTTCATGCTCCTCTGCATGGACAGTTTTGGATTGAATGAACAGAGCCCGGTCAACTACAACGCCAGAGGGAGACGGGGCGTCTCGGTGTCGGTCCCAACTAGATGACCTCGACCGACTGGAAGACCTACCGCAACTCTGGAGTCACGTGCCCAAGTAAATATCTCGGGTCACACATCAAGTACTTGTGTATACAAATGCGTCTCAGTTCATATTCGGTTTATCGTATGATGTTTTTGTCTTGAAGTCTATGTGATGATTTTGGTCACCATCGAATGAACGAACAAGAGCAATTTTCCGGGCGAATACGCAAGGAGAAAGCCAGAAGAGAGAGGAGAGTCCGCGAGGCGATCGTTCCGTTGGTCCGAAGTACGGCTCTACGCAAATTCTGAACTCGAATTCGACCCGCTTGTCCAGATGAATCCGTGGGTGGGGGAGATATTTTTGAATCTTCTTCGAAAAAGGGTCGACAATTGCGTTCAACTCAGTGGACAGCCAAGCAAAGTGAATCAGGGGATGAAGGCTCAAACAGGATGACAAATATCTATTGCAGCGACTAGCTCCCGCTATTGTCTGCCGGGATGTATGATCGGACGAGAAATAGGAGTACGGAAGGTGGAGGAGGGCGGAGGCAGCCGCGTGGGACAACGAGAACAAGGGAGAAAAAGGCCGCAGCAACCTTCTGGCTAACTGAACCAACTCTATCTAAGCCGAGCAACGACCGACGGGCGGAAAAAACCATTACGATCGAAAGAGCCTCCAGATCCTAAACAGAGTCCCGCAGCGAGGAAATATGTACAGGCAATCATCAAGGCTCGCAAGCGGAACGTACACATTTGAAGATCCGTTGCTCCAATCTTCGATACCTGAGCAGCTGACCGGTACGGCGAAAAGCAGCGTCCTGATGGATACGAGACTGTGGGTTGCAAATGGCGGGCAACGAATAGCAAGCCATGACCTCGAGCGCCACTTGGACGTCTCTGATTAATGGAGCTCCCGACGCTACTGCTCCATGTCAGAAGCAATGAGCAACTAAAAAACAGAGGCACAACGTGATCGGCACAATGAAAATTGATACAAAGTTTTGCGGCGCGGTAGAGGAAACATCACGGGTGAACTAATATTCAAGTCGGTCCCATCGCTCCCGGTTCTCTGGGAGGAATTCGAGCCAAATTTATTGGACCATTTCGCTCGCTGATGTAAGAGGATATGTGTGCAGACTGCAAATGATAGAGTAAGCTCCCCAAGGTAAAACTTCTTGCGATAGCCAAACCTACACTTTCCCTCCAGCATTCGTCGCCGCCGTGGAACGCCGCGTTCCGATACTCTGAGCAGGGCAGAATCCGATTCCCAGAGTCATCTGGCCGGAGTAGAGGATCGGAGATCAAGGTCTGTTATCAAGAACGGTACTTGAGATGGGCCGAAAAGCTTGTCCGCTAGTTCAAGGGAACCGATGAGTGAAAAAGGACCTTGAAACTGTGAGTTTCAACAATCTAATAACTGTTGAAGGGTAGATGCTAGAACTGAGAGATTCTGATAGTTCTTCCCGATGACTCAGAAACTGGGCTGAGGTTTTGAGAAATCTTCGATCGGCACTCAATTTGAATAATCCGTCGTGTTTTTCCTTCGAGTCTCGATACCTTCCACTGCGCTTATGTCGAGAAAATGTGAGCTCGAAGTATATACCTCATTCATTCAAATCCAAGGAGATATTTTTCAGAAAGCCGCGTAGTCAACCTCGAGAATGGGATGAATTCAGGTGGGCGAAGCCAGTCAGCCAGCCAGCCGGCGAGCAACAGCGATTGTGCAACTTCTCGAGAACCTTCTTGATGTCTCGGCTTTTGGAGCGCTCCATTCAACACAAAGATGAATGCGTTTTCAGAACAGGTTTTCAAATCTGTTTTCCACGTGGTCGGGGTTTACAGGCGCTTGTTTACCCACGAAGCACACGTTGGCGGTGAATTCCATGGCCTCAAGCAAAGGTTTTCAAAACAACGTCCTCAATGCCTCAATCACGGCCTTCAAATCTTGAGGATTCATTATGATTCAGAACAAACAGATGATTACTCTGTCCGCTCAGGCGTCCGTCAGGATTTGAGTTATTGAATTCAACGAAGTTGCTCAACGCAACGAGCTTCATGCCTTCCTAGGAATTGGTTTCCCTTTCCCTCGATCGGGTCTCTGAGCGCGGCAACCTTCAGTCTCTGCAATAAAAAAACTGTGATCCGAGTCTCGCTGAATTGACGTCGCGTGTTTCATTACACCCCTCTTGTTCGAAGCGTGCAAAGGAAAATCGGACTTTGACTGATTGTTTCAAATGAGCGCCTCATTTGGAACTTGTTGGCTCTAACAGTGGCCCCGACACTCTCGCGGAAGTCAGGCAAAGGGACGTGGCACTGCGTTAATGATGCATCAACGGCGACTCGTGCGGTGAAACAACAACACGGCCAGCCAGCCACGGTCGGCGTGCAAGGAGCAACGAATAACAAAAGGTGGGCTGGACCAAAAGAGCTTGAACAATATTAACCTTTGCCACCGCTTTTTCGTTTCTCTCGAGATATGCACGCCAGAGGACGTTTGCGTCATGCGTCACGCTCGCATCATTATCCCCGCCGGAGAGTTCGAAAAAAAACACACGAAGAAGGTTGAGAATCACGGATTCCCTCGGAAACCTCGCCCCTCAAAGGGACACATGACAAGCTTGGCTGCGAACTTGTGACCTCCTTGGGCACTTGAAGTCGTCTCGAACCTTGTTCACTCCCGCGGGCGATTCCCTAAAAACGTTCCATATCAGAAGATCGTAGGGAACTGAACGGAAGAGATTCTCGAGTTCGCTTCTCCGAAAAGGAACGGGGTTTCCAAGATATCGCTTTCGGGAAGTCAGGATCACATTTATTGGAAACAATGAGCAGAATGCTCTTGTTCGATCCATACTGTTTCGGTTATTCTCCTTTGGTGATACTTCTTTCCCTAGAGGGAAATACGATAGGAGAAGCTCCCGGGTTGTCGGAAACCGTTATTTGCTGCAGGATGAACTCGCGAAGTTTTCATAATCGAAATTTCACGTTAATTCCGACCGAGCAGGTTTTTCGAAGACATTCATTGGAAGTAAGGAAAGCTCCGTCGGACCTCGGAACTTGCGGAGCTCCCATAGAATCCAAACTCTGCTGAACTTTCAAGGATCTGTTCTCAAGGATCCGAGTTCGAGGAAGCTTGATATCCATACGGATGATGAGAGCGATTTCGATAACATCATGAACTCTTGCTGTCGGAGAAGACGCTGAGTCACTCGCAGTCGACACTCACGTCCCACCGAAATTCCCACCTTCCCTCCGGGACATTTGGGCGATATCGATGCGGGAGGATCGGCGCGGCGATAGGAGTAGCGCTGACTGAACTTGAACTTGGTTTTGCCGACTGTCTGCATTCAAACTGAGTTAGCTATCGACTCTCGTAACTGACTCATTAATATTACGTCTCGAACGTCTTCAAACAATGTTGGTACAGCATTCACGCCATGACAGCACATACCTAAAGAAATCGAGTACGAATCTTTCAAGCTTTTTTTCAAATTTTGGAAAAATGTCGGTGAGTTAGTGAGTGAGTAAATCACATCTGTTGGCGGTCCACCGTGAGACGCATTTGGACGCACCCGAAGAAGCAAAGATATCTGACAGTCGAGCCTTCTCGGTTCCCTGATGTGAGACGAGGATCTGAAATCCGAAATGGCGCTCAAAGACAATTTTGTGATTTCCAAGATCACGACATGAGTGATTCCCGAGATTCTTTGAGCCTCCTGTCTTTTGAGAAAGCTCCCGAGAACGCGTTCGGTGGACTCTATATACTATACACAACAGCTGCCAAATCATCGAAAAGCACTGCACAACGGCAGAATGCGTGATCTTCTACAACAGCTGAACTACTTGCCCGTTGTCTCAACATGGTTCAGGTGAAGCACCTTCTAGTGGTCGGAGTTCGCTACTCTCCAAGAATGTTGTGCGATTCTCCCGAAAAATGCGTTGTTCTCCCGTGGGTTCCAAATCTCCCCACTAGCTTTTGTTGCTACACGTTTGCGCCTAAATTATTGACGGTGAGCATACGAGCCAGAACGAAAGTATCTTGTAGCAGAGTTTATGATCCCTCTGGAACGGTTGTTCATGCAGCTCCAACAGCCGCAGGTTTACGTTTGCTCCGTTGCAGAATGCCAGACACCTTGCCGGGCGAGACCGAGGTTCTTACAAATCGTGTCGGATGCGGTTCACACGCTCCACGCTCGCGTTCGTCGCATATGGCTGCGCGGCCGAGGAGTCTGCGACAACTGTCAAACGCCTTCTTGCACGCGATTCGATATTCTTTTTGTCATCGATGATTTTCTGTAGAGAACACGCTCCCGCGAAGCTGACAACGGAGTCAGCCACTCGTCACTTGCGAAGACAGCCGCTCCTGTCATTGCGATCGCAGTCGCAGCTTCCGGCGAGAGAAGGAATCATCCAAGGATCGTTCGTCGGCGGGAGGTCTCAAGAACTCTGCCAGGCAAATGCTTCGCGAAGACGTCTTCGATTAAAATTTCCGTTGCGATAATCATTACGCGTCGTTTTCGTATCGTCGGTACCGTGCCGAGACAAAACTCTCACGCCCAAGGACGACAGGGAGTTCGAACATCGAGCGATTGCGTGATGTCGCTCGTAGCCGTGAGCGTCGCCGTCGCCCGCACAACTCGTAGAAACAGATGATCGATCTCACAGTAAATGGTCCCACCCTGAAACGACCAAACGAATGAATGAATTGATGTCTGGCTCCAATTTTGTTCCCGAAGAATTTTCCACCCCAGAAGATTGTTCTAATGCGTGAAAGAAAGTTCTGCGGATTATCCGTGCAGAAAATGATTAATGAAACCAACACTCACGGTATTGTGCCCAACCTTGAAGTTCTCGTCGAATGCTCTGCGCCTTTCCTTCCCGCATATGACACAAATCGACACACATATTCCATCTCAAATTCATTTCGGAGGTTAAGCTTCCGTGGACTATCGCTCGTTCCGGTGAGCTATTGCTCAGAGTTTGAGAAGCTTCTCGCAGCGCACAGAGCCAAGTGAAAAGCAATGACGGTCTTTTGTGTGTACGCTCGAAAGAAGAGACTCGACTCTGTGAGAACTGAATTCCGGACCAGCTTCCGTTCATCAAGGAGCTTCGTCGTGCTCAGGGGCAGTTCCCTCCTTCCCTTGATGGACCCTTCCCGAAGGGTCAGTACGGACTCCGGACGATCCCGATTTGATTCCATCCCTCGCCGCAAGATTACGCGAGCTCCTTCGAGCCTCGCTAACCCCCCGACAACTGACTCAAAGTTGTCAAGACAGGTCAGAACAGATTGGCAGCAAGGTTTTTTATAGAGCGCAATAGTCGCAAGAGGGATCCTTGATTCTTCGCCCACGCTTTGTCCGTGACTCAATGAATCGAGATGGAACTCGACACGAAGCGATCGTAGCGTACATTGAGTCTTCTTTTCAGACTCGTCGCTCTCAAAACGGCATTCCGCTGAAGTTCGTTGAAGGAACTCAGCTTGGCTTCGGAGATCTATTTGGGGCATCCTGAGCGGGTCGAATCAGCTTTGCAAGACCTTTAACCTGTTGTGTTTGGGTTGGCCATGACCGACACGAGCTGTGGTGAACAGGGTCACTTCCTATCGGGCACGACACCTGCCATACGCAATCGTGTCGCGTTTCCTTCCTCCTCCTGATCCTCAAGTCCGCTCAGATTCCCTCGACGAAACTTCCCACGGCACGTTGGCAATGTCCTGAGCAGCAGTGACGACACTCCGGATACAATTAACCTGCCCCGAAATGCCCAAAACCCCGAAATAGAAACCAGGTGAAGGAACCGAGTAGGCGAGCAAGCTCACTTTTGCGGAGATGATTCATCGTGAGTTGAGTTCTGTTGTCCCGCTCCTTGGACTTCTTGGACCCTCCGAGGTGAGAGTCTTGGAAACGCCTCTGTCTCAGATTGGAGATCCTCCCGCTTAGACAACAGTCAAAACGACGCCGCACCGCTCGCAAGGGATCTGGGTCGACAATCACGAAGCTTCGTAGTCGACCTGGGGACGAAAAATGGGGAGAAGGAGACACAAAGACATTAAATTAGCGTCGTTCATGAACAGACAGTGTTTTTTTATAGCCTGCACTGCCTACAACGCCACAGCTTCATGCGCCGCCGCAGAGGCCACCGCCGTTATTGCTGCACCTACGCTACGAGCGCGACTCCCAAGAGTTTGTTTTGAAAATTGAGACTCACTTCCTTGCGAGACGCATCTTCGCTCGGGAGTCGTAATGGTTGGGAACGAATGAGGCCCGACGCTTCATTCTGGAAGAACATCGGAGGAATTTCAGAGAGGGGAATCAAGCGCCTACTCTGGAAATGGGAATCCGCTAAACTCGCGATATCGATAGATTTCTTTGGTCTCTACTTTCGTTGAAAAAAATTGAAGAATGTTAAACCTGTTCTCTGCCTGCCTTCATAATGTATGATTCAGTCAAAAGGAGGACAACCACATGGGTCTTCGAACTCTTTTCAACTTCATTGGGCTCAGCTGTTCGGTAGGTTTGTTGGTTATTATTGAATGGGGAGCGACAGTCGATCTAGTGCTCTTGCCGCGCAGTCGAAAGGAGGTCGAGCGAGTGTAGTAAGTAGCGGTGGCATGTTGCGACTGTCCGGAGCTCACCGA
This sequence comes from Neoseiulus cucumeris, assembly GCA_021527715.1. Taxonomy (NCBI): domain Eukaryota; kingdom Metazoa; phylum Arthropoda; class Arachnida; order Mesostigmata; family Phytoseiidae; genus Neoseiulus; species Neoseiulus cucumeris. The sequence goes on from JAJSRV010000028.1 coordinate 251,285, forward strand.
GCGCAAGACTCTTGTCCAGGTTCACAAACGCCTCCATGACTTTCGTCGAGATTTCTCCGGACTTCAAGATTCTATCGGAATCGTTCTGAAAAGAAACTCTTTCTCCGGACGCATTCACGTAGCATGTTGCACGACATGCGACGAAGAGGAGCTCGACTTAAGGAGAGGCAGAGGATGCTCGATGCTTTTCCGAGAGTTCCTTAATTCGTCCCGATACCGACTGTGATTCGGGAACCTTCTTCGATTGTTTCACCTCCGTTTTCCTAGCTTTTATTCTCCACGTCGGCGTCGTGGGAGTGTCGGTTATTTTTCGATTTCGCGGAACTTTGGCTGAAGCGCCTCCTGAGGAGAATTACTTTGAGTGTCGTCTCACTAGGCTTGGGAAGACGAGGACAAAACGAAGAAAACGGAAGATAAAAAGGGGAGAACAAGGAGAACGAGACCGGAGAGGATACGAGAAGACGGAGGAAAAGCAAGCGAGACTCCGCAGAAGCCAAGAGCACGAGGAGACTTCCGTAGTAAATTTATTATCCTCTTCAAGCCCAGCCCCAATTCTCCATAGCCTCTTCCTTACCTCTCCTCCTTCCGGCTTCTTCACAGTTTCCCACCTCCGAGCTGTCGTTCTCTCCACAGGACAGGAATGCTTTGGAGGCGAATCTTTTTTCCGATGATGTCGATCACGGCGGCAAACGAATGATGAGAAAAATTGCTTCAGCGTCACAAGAGCGCGAGACAGAACTCGGAGGTTCCATCTTCGCACGTAATTTCATTGACCTACGCGGAAAAACGTCGCGGAAAAAAATGGTTCAGCGTTCGGTGATGCTGTTCTCTGCGTCTGTTCTGGATTCTGTAGAGCGCAAATCACGCAAAAATCTCGCCCAAGCCTTATTGAAATGCACACACCGGGAGAGAACGGAAGCTGAGCTGATTGTGAGACCGAAGGTAGCTTGTTTCAATGTCAGCAGCAAACCATTCAGTCTGTTCGGGAGCCACGGGTTCGTCGAGCAGGATGAAAAAACGAGGTGAATTTTTCCGAGACCGCTAACGGACGTGTCTCGTATATCAAACTGCTTTTTTAGGTCTTAACAAGTCGAACAGCGCTTGGGCCTCAAACGTCGGGACTCCGAAACCTTTTTTTGTTTTGGGCGTTGGTTTCGTCATACGGGGAGGGCTTTGCAAACAGCAGAAAACAACAGAAACATTTCCGTCGCGCACAACAGGAAAAAAAAACTCACTGCATCTGAAACATGGCACGTATGCCATATAACACGCAGACATTGAGCAGAGCCGACTTCATCCCTTTTTTTCATAGGAATATATCTCGCAGTATGCACCTAGTCAGTGGCGTTACGTTACGCCGCAAAGCTAGTGTTGAATGTCGAGTGCGAACAAGCAGAGAGCGAGGACAACAGCTTGATTTGAAATTCTCGGAATTGCCTCCGGAAATTCCGAGTTGCGGGAGTTTTTCTCAACAAAGAACAAAGGAAACTCCGCAAATACATCGGGGACATAGATTTTCTTCTGACGCGAAAAATGAAAAGTTCCAGTTCCCATCGATCGATCGCTCTTTGTCAGACGTGACCCGACAGAATTAATCGAGTCATTCAAAAGTACGAAGATGATCTTGTGGATGTTCACGTCGACAAATGTGCTACATTCCGTTGTTCCGCGAGACTTGACCACCAACGATGATTAGGATATCGGCGGCCAGGCTTCCCGTGAGGCTACTTGCACTTGTAAGCCTAATGCCTTCTTATTGAGATGCTATTAGATTACCCCTGTCAGCTCAGGACTGGCGCACGCGCCTCCTGAGGACGGAGTTCCTCGACGTCCTTATCCGCCTAGGTAGCCGTCTAGCTGGCCACACTGTTGTGGGCGGATCCTGGTTCTGCTTGCTCGTATCCCGAGGTTCTCCGCGTCGACTGAACAGGACAATTCGCTTTTTCTTTGAGAAGAACCGAGGCAGACGTACAATCCCTAGATTACTGTGCCACCACACAACTCTATTGCATACACACAAATACACAGCGAAACTATTTCGACCAACTCGTCCTAATCTCCTCTGCTAGACGACGGAACAAGGTTCGCAGGGTGTCCTTCAAAACAAGTGCGGGAAGAGGAAGTTTTTATCTGCGAAGGAATGTCCCCGACTATACCTGGAAGAACGGACGCACTGGAAGTGACTCCTCGTGGGGAATTTGACTGATAGATGCTGAAGTCTACTGATGATGGAGCCGCGCCGGCCTCAAGTAAAAACACCCGAAAGTGGATCGAGATGTTCCGCAGAAGTTCTTGACAAATTTTTGAAATGTTTAGAGCCAGCCGTTCATTGTTAATGGCATCAAGAGTGCCACCCACTGAAATATGACTCGCAGTCCGCTCGACGCCCAGCTTTTGCCGCCGCGGCGAATGACCAGCTCGTCCCGAGTTTGTAGGAGTCCGCAGCTGTCTGCATGTCGTCCACGAGCCTCGGTCCCCGCTCGGCCCTGCTTCCAAACTACGGTGATGGATGACGCAGCGCTGAATAGAGAACCAGCTCTTCGTGCAGGTAGAGCTTATATGGGTTTACACTGACTATCATAGACTGCACGGGACAAACTCGCATATATGAGCTCATGGCAAGCCGTGAGAACTCTGGAGGACGTCGGCATCTCTTTTCTCCATTCCGGCAGCCTCATTCCAAACTTCCTCTACATTTTTCCTTGCTTGGCCAGAATGGGCGAATGCCGGAGCTTGAGCTCGTGAATACGGTCTGTCACGCGAAACCAGTCGTGCTAGAAGACACTAACACTTTCCCTCCATCTCACTCTCTCGATCGCTAATCCACCGCACCGGGCCCTTCATGCTGAGCATCTGTCAGCCAACTTGTGGGTGAAAACTGTCTTCTGCAACCGACTGCTCCTATTCCCTGTCGTCGAATTCTCTCCCATCGCTAGTAGACACCTCCGCCGCAGAAGCGTAAAAGGTTTCTTGTTACATAATAAACGGGAGTACATTCAGGAAAGACGTGCCGCGACGTGTCTGCACAACAAAGCTCAACCACTCGCCTCATGCTTTCGTTGAAGACTTGTCCTACAACCCTTAACTCTCTCTCCTTCCTCGATCTAGACCAGTGGTTCTCAACCTCTTTCGGCACCTGGACCCCCTTGAGCAGCTTCTCCGGGGGTCCATGGACCTCAAAGTTCTAGACGAACGACGGCAAAATATCGCCTCCAGCCTTGCTCGCAACACTCGGTGGGCCTGAATTACGTTCTAGGGGAATGGGAATCTAGTTTCAGTGCGTAAGATTGTTTCAGCCGCTACCGATGCGAACACCCAATGGCTCCGTTAGAGTTTCACCTCCTGTAACAGAACCCGGATCTGCATTGCATAGACGATGATCCACGTCGAGTGCAGTCAATCCTCGGAATCGAACGAGACTGCAATTGAAATTTTAGAGTTCGAAACGACCATGAGGTTCGATGTCGAGTTGGGGATCGAGCTCAATGACGCGCGGGCGCGAAAGCCGTGCTACGTAACCGGAGTTAATCACTGAGCACACGTTGAAACAATAAGAACGAGGAATACGCTGACTCCGAGAATCGAATTAATAATCTTCCAACTTCCTATTTGTAGGAGGCACCGACTTTGACCTTCCACGTGTCGCTTCCACTCTCTAACCTTCTCCTACTCTTTGAGCCTCGGCTAACATCAACTTCCGTAGCGCAACCCCACACATTCCTCGTTATTGGACACAAACTCCGGCTTTTGTGGGGACCATGAGCCGCTACATCCAATCTCAGCGGAGCTGTGAAAAAGAATTCTGAACTATCCTAGAAATGTTCAATTCGATTGAAAAAAACTGAGATTCGGAACACCGGTTTGAAAACGTCGAATCGAACCATACACGACCAGAGACGTGCTCTGCATCAGAGTCTACGAGTAGATTGGAACGACATTTAATGCCAGGGAGCTCTCTGACAGGGAGAATATATTACATGCTTCGATTTCACCGTCATATTCGAGCGTCCCGTCCTACTGCGCGTAGAAAGAGACCTATAACCAGAGGAGAACTAATTTTCTCTTGCTTCCGCTACGAGCGAGGAAGCCGTAGTTGGGGAGACGTTTTTCCTTTGATCCCATCTCCTCCTGTAGCTAGTGCCGCGATCTTTCGGAACACGCAGAAACATCCGAATAATCACTGTATAGGTTATGGTTATCTAGAAATAAGCTGCCGGGGACAAAGCCCGGGGGCGAAAACGGGACACGGAGGAGGAACGAGACCCGTCGACGACGACTACGGGAAGCGACTCCGAACAAATGTGGATGTGAGTGCCGCGTCGGTTAGTCATGTAATGAGTTCACATGTCGTCCGAACGAGTCGTAGCGGGAGCCTTGCCAGTAGTTAAGCGAGGAAATATCTCGATGGCTCCTGTATGCGAGGCGAGGATAAGATCCCCGGAAATCTTGCTCCTCAGTCGGTCTCTCGTTCTTGTCTGTCGGCGACTCCGTTCCTCCGTCTGACGTTCGATTGCTTCCTCGGATCGCTTGCACGCCTGTTTGACCGACCGACCGACCGACCGTTCTGAAGCGCCTCACTTGCCCTGACCGCGATAGACAAAAGCGTGAGATGTCTTCGCGAGATCCGCGAGCGGAAAGAAAGGCGGTGAGCTTCTGCCTCCAAGTGCTCCGATTTGCATCTGGCACTTCGCCTCGGCTGCTGAGTTTGGCTCAAACGAGGAGGGAAACAGACCCTCGAATCGATGCTCCTTGGTTCCACGGAAACGCCAAGCCGGTCGTCGCGGTGGCTCCATAATTGGAAAGTTCCTCCGAACACACACGATTTCGATTCGAGGAGTGGTGACTTGCACAAATCGTCTGAGGGACGCTGAAGCCGGAAATATTTCATCGATATCGTTCGATTCCTGCTGAGCTCAGGAAGGGTTACTCTAGGAGTGGCGATCCGATCCGGAGCCAAAACTCGGTCGTCGAACTCCATAAAACCATCATTGATCATGGGTTTATTGTCAGTAAGATTGACTTCGTCCACGCAATCGATTCAGACGCGCTTGGTCACTGCTCGCGATCGGTTTTTCCTACTTCTTGTGGTCTCTCTCAGCTGGTTCTCGTTTCTTCCCATCGGGAACGGCACCTGGAATTTTTTTTTGTCTCAAACTTCGCTTTTGCGCGTCTATTCGAGACGTGACGTCAGAGAGAGTTCCTGATGAGGAACCCGCGACGCTCTTCATGTTGAAAACAAAGGCTCTCAGAAACACGGGAAGGAATCTAAGAGGAACTTTTTGGTTTCCTCTAAACCAAACTCGGACCTGCATCCAGGGCTTCCCTGAACTTCTTGAGAAGCCCTCGGGCGTTCGGATTCCCAGTCAAGGTGGACCGAACGTCTCGAAATCGTAATGAGAAGTGAACTCGGCCGGAGTTCCTAATGAAGGGTTGCTTCGCGATCCTCGCTATCTCGAAATTTGCAGGTTGGAAATTCCAAGAAGTTTCATGAGGATTCAGGGTCTGTCTTCTCCTCCAAGGCTAGAATCTGGGAACGCAATGTTGGTTCGGACAAAGCGTAGAGAACTTGACGAGCTGAATCGAAGCGCGAGACAGCCGGAGGTATGGATGCCGCGGAATGCGCCAAATTTTCCATTCCGTGTGTTTCACGCAACCAAGGAAAAATTGAAAATGAACGAAATGCACGAAAGACTCGAACCGTGGCCTCTGGTGCCCCGTTCTCACCGTCCAGAACACTGCAGCTAGGAGGACAGTGGAACTTGATCAGAGAAGCAAGTTCAGAAGTGATCTTCTATCTACGACATCTTCTGATCAGAAGCTCACAAATGTGGAACATATGGTCTGGCACTTGATCTGAGGCCGAGCAAAATCGCGTGTTGATGACTCAAATGACGCGTTTCTAATGCTGCCGTTTTCAGATTTCAAAAGGAGCTCACAAAATCATGGAATGAGTTGAGAAAAGCTCTCCACACAGCGTTGCTAAAAGCAGAGGCAGCAATCGCCATCAGAAGTCTGTTGTGAACAGAGTAAAATCGTGATTGAGAGCTGATGAACTTCGAAAACGAACGTCGTCGAAAAAGGGCCCGAAAGTTCTAGTCATTTGAGGCGGCGCGGAAGTGTTTCGAATGACACACGTCGGTTTCGAGCTCGAAATTTCCGCGAGAGTTCGAGAATCTCGGTCAGCGCCAAAACGGCTTGCCGAAAGTCACATCCGTGCCTATTTTGAGGCTTTAGAAGATCAGAATGTCAGCCACCTCGGAGATTACCTCTTCAAAATAACAGACATCAACGCGCCATGTCTCGCTCGGGGCTCAAGGGAAGAATTGTTTGCACCTGATCATTGGAGTTCTAGTTCAGCCTCTAGAAGATTTTCCCTCTTCAATGCAGAGTCGGAACCGTCATCTTCCAAGGAGAGAACAACAGCGCGGCGAATGCCCGGTCATGGTGGATTGCGGTTCCTTCCATAGCCTCGGAGTGTTCACCACGTGTATTTTTCAAGGCCTTCTCCGTGGAATGAGAACGGAGGAGCAAAGCGCTTGCAAATCTAAAGGTCTCTTCTGCTTCTCTTCACCGAAAGGGGAGGGCGAGGTATCTATAACCGCCGACACCGAAAAAAGCTTTTGGAGAGAAGAAAAATGTCAATGCGCTGCGGCACAGTGAAACAGGTGTTTCTACTATTCGACGAGGAAATATTGAGAACGGAACCACCGTAATAGAAAATTCACGCGGTGCCTTGCAAACGAAACGTTCGGAACAGACTCGAACATCGCTTCTCTTTCCGAATTCAAATCACGAGTTGTTAGTGCTTCAGCCCAGCGAAGAGTTGAGACGGCTGCCCCGCAACCGTAGAGAGAAGAAAACACCGTGTGGTCGATCTGCATTGGCAGCAAAAACTCTCAAGAGGTTCGAGCGCTAGCATCTGTGCACGATTATCTGCGATAGCATCCAAATACCTGCGAAGGCAACACCTGAGTTTGAACGAACGCCATGAGCTAGGGAAAGCATACATGAGCCGATATGAAGATTCAAACTCTGCAAGCTCATCAAGTTCGGCGCTAGAGTCGGAGTTTTGGACGATATTTTCAGAGCCTTTGGTCCTCTGCAGCAGAAACGCCGCGCCACCTGACCGGCTTTCCAGCTACTGGAGCTGAAGATTTTTTAGATTCCTCACACAAACACCGGAAGACTTGGGCCACAAAATGCCATAATAACAAAGCATGTCGGATCTGCCGAATAATACCAAGGCTTAAGGCCATTCATGAACCTAGACTTCGATGGTGGCTCGGATTCTCCATTCCATCGCTGATTCTTTGGCCAGGATACGCGTGAGCAGGTTAGGGAGGACGCCCGCATCGCTCGAACATATCAAAATGATTGCGGGTAGTTTGGGAGCTTTGGTGAACGTATGAGCTGCGGGCAAGGTGGGCGATTCCTCTATCGCGAGAAAGCTTTCTTGAATTGGTTCCTTTTCCGCCAACGTCATCGTCGTTTGCAAGAGTTGAAAAGTCAGCACCGTAATGAAGTGCCAGCAAAGCAGCCAGGCGGTCAACGTGAGCCAGCCGGAGAAACAGACAGAATTAGTCTGTCAGCCGGTGAAAGGGACGACTACTCGGGCATTCGGTTCGGTGTGGAACCAATAGATTTAATATCGTTGTAAATTAGTTCTTCCGAGTCTTCGCTACAAATCGGAAATCGATCGGATCGCCCAATTGCTTCCCTGTGCACGCTGCGCAGCAAATGTTCTTTTACGCCGTGCAACGAATCGGTTTTGCGAAATGACGCTTCCCACTCCTCCGCTAACCTGGGCAGTGATTATTCAGTTCGACGGACATGGAGTTTCCCTCGAACCTCATCACATTGAACCGTGGAATGTTCTTCGGGAGTTTCTTCGATCGTTTTCTTCTCGCGGCTCGAACCACATTAAAAGTATCGTTCTCATTTTCTCCGCTCTCGCATAAACTTGAACGATCAGCCACAATTCCATCCATCCACGCTACATAGATTTCACAAATATTTTCACATATATTTCACAAATATTTCAGAAATATTTTCACATATATTTCACAAATATTTTCACATATATTTCACGAATATTTTCACATAGATTTCACAAATATTTTCACATATATTTCACAAAGATTTTCACACATATTTCACAAATATTTTCACATATATTTCACAAATATTTTCACATATAATTCACAAATATTTTCACATATATTTCGCAAATATTTTCACATATATTTCACATATATTTTACATATATTTCACATACCGTATTTCTTCTAATTGCCGTGCCTGCCCGCTAATTGTTCAGACCCCTACCGGATACCCGCTTTTTGACGTGAGGGGGCCCGTTAATTAGATGTGTGCCCGTTTAATAGAGCAGGCACGGCAATTAGAAGAAATACGGTATATTCCACATGTATTCGACAAATATATGGCACATATATTTCGCTCCGATTGTCGGCGGAATGTATTTTCTGGCACTTGCGTCTCGAGAACTGGAGAACGAAAGCCGAACGAAGGCAATCAATGAATATTTCTTCCTTTCCCCCTTCCGGAATTCCATGACTCGCTCGATCAATCAGAGTTCAATATGTGCAGCACCTGTAGTTTGCAACAAAAGAACAAGCCTTTGACATTTGACGCTCGATCCCCGCTATCTAGCTGCCGCCGCTGCCGATGCCGCGGCTGACGGATGAACTTCGCCGAGCGAAGTTTGAGTGTGCGCCGAACTCAAACTGCGTCTGCTGGAAGAAATTGATGGCCCGAGACGGAAGCTCCGCTTCCAAATTCAACAGACGACGACGACGACAACCCGGGACTAGGGATCACGCGAAACTCAATATGACAACAACGAAGATGCACCGCTTCATTGCGCGATGTCTACTTTTTGCTGTCGGCCGCAAGGCATGTTGACAACATCGAAGGCATTCTCGCTTCGATCTCGTGATAGGAGAGCATTTGAGACTGATTTACCTTCCTTCGCCATATTGTTTCATGGAAACGTAAGTTTTCTGTCGCTCTGTGAAACGAGCTATCAGAATCCCCACTTCCCCAACGTCCGGTGACTAATCGACCCGAACTGAAAACGGCCAATGCTACGATCCAAATGTCAGGCTCACTATGTAGACTCCACTCTGTGTGAGATTGAAATGTGAGATGTATTAGAAGATAGACGCGCATTGTTGGTGAATTGACCTTGGCCGAAAACTCTGAATATTTCGAGGTGATTTGGGACGGCATTTTAGAACATGGTTGGACGACACGAGCTTCGGATTACTCTGAAATCCCGGAAATAAAAAACGCCGAGTATGAGGATTTTTCCGTTCAAGTAACCTCCCACAGAAACATGAGGTTCCTTATAGGCAAGGCTCCTAGCACGCGGGACTTTCGGGTGCACAGATAGGAGGACGCGGAAAGTTTGACTGAGATCGATCCACTGGGAAAGCCTCAGATTCAATGTCACTTGGGTTCGCTCATAAGGCTGTTTTCAAAATCGGCTCTGTGAGAATACCGGATCAACTGGAGCGAGAAAGGCGCAGTAATGGAAATCCTTTCCATGATATCGGGCGATAAATGTTATATAGATGTCGTCAGAGGTTATGTAAATGTTGAACTCCGTCGTCCAATGCGATAGGCGATCCAAGTTTGTTCTACGAGGCCTGAAAACTCGTGTAAAACTCATCACGAGCGATCCAAAACTGCAGCCTGGGATACTGGACCCGCAGCTTGGTCGGTCCGATGGTTTTCTCAAGGATTCGGATTCCGCTTGTATACGTAGCGCGTCTGTTGACGGGAAACAAGCCTCGATGGAAGTGATCGGCATGTGTTCCGTTCAAGAGCTACGCAAACTCGATCGGAGCTCGAGGTTTCCGACCTGCTGGATAAGCCTCTGGATCGATTCGAAGAGATGAACTACGATGAACATGCTGTTCTTTTCTCCCTCGGGAAACTCCGTTGCGACTTCGGAGAGTCGCTGTGCTTCATGAAACTTCAAGAAACCCGAAGCCGTCCACTAATTGGGAAGCTGCGCAGGCAGAACATTGCCCCTTCCCGTCTCTCGGCGGCGGGAGGCGCGGTTCATCCTAATCTCGAATATCAGGGGTGTGTTGATTGATTTCGTAAGGCGGAAAGCACCTGTGTTGTTTTCCGATGCGATCGACATGTCTGAACATCCTATTTGTTGCTATCGCTGATGCCCCCAGCAGTGATCCACGGTATCATGCAGGATGTTTGCGCGCAGCAAACAGCTCCAACAGACTGGCACATATATTTGCTCTGTCATTGATGCGTTTATTCGCCTCGCAGACGTAGACTTATCAGACTGCGTGGAAGTTCTTGGAGACATTTGGGAGAAACGCTGATACCTTCGCGAGGAATTCCTCCCTTCCAGATGTGACTTGGAATATCGATTTCGAAGATGCTCATACACTAATTGTCGAGAGAGGAAACTTGAATGAGCTGAAATGAATGATGGATTTGGGTGTTTTCGATGGAAGGATCGAATCAGCAGAAGATTTCACTGGCTCGGGAGAAACTGTTGAAGACATCGATCGACCCGGAGAGAGCAGAGAGATTGTGAACTCGACAATTAAAACTCCCCGATTACGGTGGAGATGGTTGTAAGACCCCCGCGGAGCGACGGTGTCTTCGCGCTTGCTTGCGTTCGTTTGCGCGACGACAGAACGACGGTTCTCGCTGTCCGCTGCAATGGAAAAGTCCACAGTTGGGGAAATTACTTCTGTCTCATTAGCAATGGCAGCGCCGCCGCGGTAACAGAAGCATCGGAATTCCCACCGTCCGATTGGGAACAATTACTCTCCGATGTTAGCCGTCTTCTCCGAACTTTCCTGTCTGTTCCGCTAAGACAACGCATACTCGATTTCCTCCGCCCTGTCGGAACCCAAAATGACAGACTTTGGAGCTCTGGGCAGGGAACATCTTCTCATCAGCGTGCTAGCGAAAATAATAGATTTCCATGGAACCATGGAAGTTTATCTCCGCCGTGGAAATCAGTGGATGAATCGCACGCGTCCTTCCGAAATTCTCAACGAGATTAATAGCGCGAAAAAGAATTGCGTCGGCCGGGAATCGAACCCGGGTCAACTGCTTGGAAGGCAGCTATGCTCACCACTATACCACCGACGCTGTCGAACGTGAGGGAGAACTTCAACTTACAAGTTGAAAAAGTTGCGATGAATCATGTCACTTCATAGGGACAGAGGACCGAACATGAGAAACTCGAGTTCTCAAAAGTGGCCCCCAGGGCCTGAAATCAACGACAGTCTCGATTTTCGCAGAAAACTACAGCCAAACCACAGATGAACGATTTCCTAACGAATCGTGCGTATTAGAAGTACGACACCATACCATCTAGTTAAAAGGTGAAGGCAGTTCTCCTGAGCGTCAACCGTGGCAAAAAACATGTAGCAGGCCTCGTAACGGATTTCACGACACTCGGAAACGCGGTCGAAAAGTTTCATGAAAGGGTTCAACGGCCTGCTTTGCCGCACTTACGACGCTCCTCTTTGGTAACGTGAGCGGATTTGAGCACAGCGTTGCTTGCCATATGGCAAACTATCCACAGACGGCATCTGGCACCGCGTTTCTGGTCAACTAGCGGGTAACTTTCAGGAATGATAGAGAAAAATTGGTTTCTACGCCTCTTCTTTTCCATCTGTGAATATTTCGCTATAAACCAACGACGTGAAAAACATCGCAGCCACTCCAAAAATTATTTTCGCCGAAACCTCAAATGAAATTAACGAGATTCCAGTTCGGCGGGGCGATGGCAGTTGGATACAGCCGCAGCAACCGCGTTTGTAGTTTTGGCTCACAGCTTGATTTGGTTACCTCGAGTTTTTCTCTTCGGTCTACCAAGATGCCTGCTCTGCATTTTCATGTAAGGCTGAATAATGACTGATGGATCGCGCCGGGAAAGGAAACAGATTGCCAAACAAAACAAGCTGCCGATCCACCGACCGCCCGGCCGTGTATCGAGGCGCCGCAATTCTCTCAACCCGACCGCCGCGCCGCGACGGCAGTGAAGTTCCGTCAAAGGGCACGATTGGATTTCAGATACACAGCCAGTGTTGTGCTGGATTCACATTTCGGACATGACACAAAATGTGGTGTTTGAGTAGCGGAGGCATCTCAAATATGGTTTATGGTTTATGGTTTTATTCGGATCTGACTGTATATCATATACATATCAACCTTTCGCTTCAGGCGCGAGCAAGCTCAGCGGATCCTATGTTTTCGCGCTCCCATTTCTCTAGGAGTCGCTTTGTTGCTTCCACGGCGGATCGATTCATCTCTTCATTCAGTCCCAAACTGGTCCGGAGGTCATCCGCTGTGTGGTATATATTCTCTCGATCAAAAATTCGGAAACATCCATTGATCATGAATCTGGGACGGAATCGAAGAATTTCATACGGAGGCAACCCCACCGCGGATTCCGGTTATTCAAGCTGTCGTGAAGGACGCTTGTTTTGGACTTGGCTTGATTCAAGAAACGGTTTGCTTCCACATCTTCCCTATTTCGCCCCAATTGGTTCTGTTCTCGCTTAACAAACATGAGCAATGACCCGAACACGGCCCCTCCTTTGACGAACTTTCGGGAGAATTTCATGAAGCCTATGTAGGGAACTTCAGATGGTCTTCTAGGCGAAATCTTTCAATCGAATTCCCTATTCGATTGAAAGATTTCGGCAAATGTGTTGCGAACGCACTGATTCCATAGACAGAACATCTACTCTTTATCGGACTTACATCGCAAAACTCGAGAAAATATTTCATGAGATTCAAATTCAAATTGAAGACGGCCTTGAAAATTCGGACACGGAAGGATGCGACCTTCCAGTCTTCTTAGTCTGACTCGTACAGCTAGTTGAGGTATCGAGCCGGAATTGTTCGAGTCGCCTCCTCGTCTCGTCGCACTTGAAGATCTAGAGAAATGACAGAAGCTTTGGGCTACATCGCTCTTTTCCAAATTCTTCTTTCAGCGCCATGTTTCAGTTTTCCTATATGGGAAAAATATTTAGAGTTATTCCCCCGCTCAGTTGGGCACATGTTCATGCAAGGAAATCACGACGTACTAAGAAAACGAAACTTTTCCAACTCTCGAATGGAAACTAGGAAATCGAGGAATCCGTATCTGGGAATCATCACGCGCTACGCTCTTATTTTCCTAGACACCGAAAGGAACTGTTCTATCGACGAGTTTAGATTCGAATAAAAACAACGGCAACTCTTCTATATTTCACAAAATGCGTTGGCAACAACCGGCTGTCGCTTCAGCACTCAGCACTCCCGAGGGCAACAATGTTGAGCCGAGTCGAGTTAGCATCCCGCTGGCAAGGTAGGCGAGCGAGTGTCTTCGCAAACTAAGACCGAGGAGATATCAGCTCGTACCTTGGACCGTTTGTTCGCGTCCCGTCTCCTCCCGCGCTCCCCCCGCGTTGCCTGGAGAACTCTTTACTGCTGACTGAATCGCTCATCCGTCACCGGGCGGACAGGTAGTGAGCGGAGAGCAGTCTGCAGCCAAACTGGAAGGCTGCCTGACTGGACCGAGAAAGCGCGGAATGTCAATCTGTTCTGTCTGTACCCGCTCGGGTACAATGGCGGCGAAAGTTCGCCGAGAGTTTAAGAGTTTGGCTCGTTTGAATTTCTAACGACTTCTACGCTCAATCCAATAACCAGACAATCGCGACCACGGCCCGACCTTAGATCACGATCGGCTCCCAGCTCGCTCAGGAGATGACAGCAATGCGACGAGGATGTGTCGTTCCGATCCAGTACTTGGATTCCCTTCCGCCGAAACAGATCAATGAGCGCACAAAACCACGCGTTTGCACTCGTCTTTCGTCTGTGTCAATTTGAAGGGTTCGGATTAACGACCAAATGTGAATTCGATTCGAATAGATTCACTATCGCTCGTATCGAACGTATGCTAACTCCGACAGGGCAGGGTCGATGTGAAGGCAGCGGAGAAGAGAGTTACTTCAAACAGAATCGAATGCTCTGGAATGATAGTAGATGGAAATGGGATGGTCCGGAATATTGTTTTCCGGACGATATCTTCATCGGCTATGCTAGCTATCGAACAAAGAAATGAATTCGTTCGATTGAGAACACACGGCGAATCTTTCCCCCGTCAAATTAAGTTGCGAGTCGGTGGAAGAACGACAAATGCGCGTGCTCGCGCTCTCCTTAGGGATTCGTGCGGCTTGCGGATGTTCCAAAGCGCCTCAGAAGACATTCAATTTCAATTGAGTTAGGCCCGAGCAGCCGTGCCTGTAGCAACAGGAGCCGTTCCCAGGGAAAGTCATTTCCCAAATATATTGGATGCTTAAGACTACGAGTGTCCGAGGCATAATAGGTTACGACCTGGGGGAGCAGACCGTGGCCGTCGCTCTTCAAACGTGGGCCTCATGGATGTCAAGGTTACCTCGCCACCTTCCGAGAGGATCTGTCGAGAAACTCACAACAGTCGTTGAGTAGAATTCGGCGGTTTTTCTGAATTAGCTTCACGGAAGGATTCCGGCATTTTGCTTCAAGATTCTTAACGCCAGGTCAGATCCGTTGTGCCTACGAATTACCTTCGAGAAACGCACTTTCGATCGCTTCTAAGTTCGAGCTGAAACACAACCTACGTCGAGAACACATTCGCAATACTTCGCAGTTCCTAGAATCCTATTCCTACGAGCACGCTGCTTTCTTCGTTTGTAATTCTTCTCTCGTAAATATCACACGTATTTTCAGTCATCTCTATGGAATTTCAAGCCCTTGGCGAAGTTTATTCTTCGATGTTTGCGCCGTCTTTGACTCAGGCCCTCCGAGTAACCGTCCGAAGAATGTAAATTCATTCTCTCTCATCTCTCCCCATAAGGTTTTCCCATCGATTATCGTGATTACAAATCGGGTGGGATGTGTGTCGGCTAGAACCGAGGACTGATTGTTTCGCAGCGGTACGAGTTCAACATACACGACTCTGCTAGTTTGGGTGGCATCACAGACATTCCGCACATTTTGATCAACATGTTAAGTTCTTCTCTCCCGAGTGCTCCGGCTTCCTTCTTTCGTTTTATCTGACTTCACTCCTGTAGCGTTCTCTTGAGATCAAAGGGTGATTGCGTTCAGAGCTCTGTGAAACTCTCCTGCATCTTGCGAGCCCACAACGAGGTCGTCCGAAAACATCTTCCCCGTGACCCTCCTTTTTTCAGGTAATTCCAGGGTGCGAACAACGTGGAAAGGAGCGGTGAATCGGAATCTTCTGTTTCGGTATCGACTTGCTCAGCTCATGGTGGTGCGAGCATCACACGCTTTGTCGGTGACAGAGCAGCGTTTGGTAAGGAATTTCGCATACTCATATTCAAGAGTGTCTTTTCGATTTTCTTCATTCCTCGTCTTGCTCGGCCAATTCTGTGCGATCTCTGTCCTTGATTCTTCATCACGTATTCAGTAACACTGAAGAGAAGGACACGATTTCATTCAAGCGGTCCCCGTAGATTCTTATGGTAGTTTTCGAAACCCCAAAGAGGCTCACAGGGGTATCCTGCGTCGAATCCATGCGCGTACATTTCCCCGGGGCGCTTTATGAGGCTTCAGGACCGAGAACGAACACAATAATTCTCTATCAACGTGCATTACTCCAACTGCATTTGGAAACTCGTTACAATAATTAGCGGCTGAGAACAGGGTCACGCCGCGCCGATTCGCGAAAAATTCGTAACCGCTGCGAACCACTTCGTGTCCACGGACCAAAACGTCAAATCCGAATTTATCCAGGAACGCATTCAGATCGTTTTCCCCGAAACACCACGAAGCTCCTCGTTCGTTCTCACAAGCATATTCCTCTAGCGAAGGATCGGCCCACAAGAGGTCGCACACAAGGCCTTCGTTTAGAGTTTTTGAGATCGGCCTTTCTAGGTTTCGTATCTCATCGAGGCTTTCCAGATTTCTCGGGATGCCTCCATGACAGCAGAAGATCTTTTTCGCAACGATCGCGGCCAAAGGCATGAAAGCAAAGGCGTTGTTGAAGCTCTTGAACACCTCCTCTGTGACACGAGCCTTGCATTCGGTGTAGAAGCCGTAAATGAGATTCAATTGCTCTGCTTCGTGATTGCCGCGCAAGAGGAGCATGTTTGAGGGATACTTTATCTTCAGAATGAAAAGCAACATCACAACTTCGAGACACTGCTGACCTCGATCCACGTAATCGCCGAGAAACAAATAATTCCTGCAGGGTGGCATTCTGTCTGGTCTCATGATGCGGAGCAAGTCGCGGTACTGTCCGTGTATGTCGCCGCAAATAGTGAGCGGAGGCTCTATCTCCGGCATGATGGCTTCGCTCTCGAAAATTACGCGTGATTTTTCGGCTACATATAAACACTCTCCGGGAGTGAGGTCAACGAACTGGAGCTGTCCCTGGGGCGAACGCACCGACAGAAGTCTCTCCAGAATGACATCTAAATCGATTTCCGCATCCATTCAACTTCGTTGTCATCAAGGCTGAAACTACCGCATTTTGCTCCGTAGCCATGTCTCCGTCTTTGGTTGCGGAAGTCTTCACCGTCGCGTTTTCCTTCGAACTTGAATCGACACAGGGCTGAGCCGGAGTGAGTTCCTTCCGCTCGAATGTGAGCTCGGCGAATCTCACAAAACGGATGTGAGATGTCCTATGCTGTTATTAGCGAATCCTCGTCTCGTGCAAACACCATGCGGCACGTGCCTTAAGTACGAGTTCCGACCGGGGATTATCTTCTGAAAATTCAATACAGTTCGAGCCTTCGGATCGAGCTCCGCCAACACATCGCTTGCCGTCGGGAAGGGTATCAACATCCGAATCTATATGTCCGAATATGAAGCCGAACATTCAGATGTGGCCAAACCTCCTTACAAAGATACGGCTTTAATCGGTTAATATGACCACTACGACTTCGCTGGAACTCGGCCGGCGTAAAGCCCATCATCGAGTGGAACCCGCACCATTGGGATTTGGTGCAAAAATGCGCGGATAAGGAGCGTTCCCAGATGTCCGTACGAAAATCATGCAATCCATATAAAGCGAATCAATGAGAACACGAATCACGGGATTTCGGGCGGTCAAATTTTCCGTAGGGAATCTAGATTGTGTTTCACGTTTTCGATCTCAAACATAGGTCGTCGACCAAGTTTCGGCGAAATCTAAGCAAAGTCCACATTGGACCTCTCTTTGTGACTCCGGGCATCACAAGGACATACTTGAGAGCTTATGAAATGTTGCGCAATATCGATGCTTCCGAGTGCTCTCTTCGATGACTCAGAAATCCGAGAAAGACTCGCTTCCGTTACGAGGAAAGCGAGCCGACGGACAGTCATCACACTAAAAGTGTAGGTACTCTTCTGTTGAGTGAGTACGAGGCTTGAACTGAGAGAAATGCTACCTTTGTTATGGTTGAAACAAAGCTGGCGGTGATGAGAGACTTTCATTAGAGGTGTGAGCAAAGGACGACTCCTGATGATACTGTTGCCCAGAAGCAGCCTGTCCAACTGTTTGTCTGTCTGTCTGCCTGCTCCTCCGACGGTTCTCTAGCTTGTCGTTCTGTTTTCCTGTCTCCTTTGTTTGCTTGAGTGCAAAGCTGATTGTGTAGTAGCAACCGACGCCACGTGCACGTTTTTGCCTGTGACCGGAGAAAACTCGGCGCGAGCAGAACAGCGAGCGAGGTGTACTCTACATTCATACCGACTCACTTACTCAGACACCGGCGACAGACGACGCCCCATACCGAGAAGCGCAAAATTAAAAGAGGAAACTGCGTAGTTTTCTCGCCCTTCGCAACACCCTGCCCCTCGAACCTACACACAACGTCCGCAACACTGCTAATCGAGCTGCGCGGGAGCTACTACACCTGCGTGCAGAGGAAGTCGCTCTCCAGCGTCTCGCTCGTCTTCGTTGGCCGCCTTCTCTCACTCACTCACTCAGTCAGTCAGTCAGCAGATACACCGGAGAAAGTCTATGAGCGTTTCTTTTCTGCCAAGCTCGCCGAGCAGCTACTTACACTGCTTGCTAACCCCTCGGCCACAACACGGACGCCTCTCCGTCCCCCTAAAACCCAAAGCAGTCCGCAGGAGTCTACTCCACAGCCTACCTGGCCTCGGTGTGGGGTTCGCCGCCCCTAAGCCGTCCACCTAAACAACGGAAACGCCCCAGGGAGAGACGTGCAACGTCGGCTGGTCGGGAGAAGCAGATAGAGTGACTAAGAGGATACACGACAGAAAGAACAATGTCAGTGCAGCCTTTTCTTTGAAGTCTCACGGTCCTGTGGGGAAAAAAATCGCGCCGCATGGATTTCCTGCGCATTCTTCACCTAAAAATTGATCTTTTTTCCTTCCGACTTCTCCGCTTTATCCGCCGCGTCAGTCTGTCTTTCGTCCTCCGTTGCTCAGCTTGAGCGCCCCTTCTCTCGATTCTCAGAGATAAACTCTCACTACTTGATTTTTTACCTTCCCAATAGCGGTCCCCAACATCCGAACTCCTGCGCTTTCTGGATCAACAAGAGCCTTCGGGCGGATGCCTGGTGGGAAGCACTCGGTGTGGGTATTATACATATTTACTCCGCTTGCTACAAACGAGCTCTTCAGGTAACTACGCTTCACTTGGGACACGGAACCATTCACTCGGACTCGCTGGTTAAGGCGGAGTCTGGACAAACTTTCGAATTCGCGAATCGACTGACTGAGGCTTTATCTTCTCTTCCCTCGAACCATCTCGGTGGTAGACCGAGCGATCGAGCGAGCGGACGATCGCTCTTTTTTTCTGACACGGAGGTTGAGGTTGAGTTCTTATCTCGCCTAAGGTTCCAACGACCCGTTAACCCGTTTCCTGCAAGACCTTCAGCTCACTTCTTAATATGTGGGGGCTTCTACGGGAACCGATGAGAGTTTTTAGTTCCGAACGCGGACGTGGCATCTACGTCCTTGACGGACTCATGCGTCCCCGCTAAAAATGAACTTCGCGAGGGATTGTTAGCACAGATCATGCCGAGGCTTCATCCTCATAATTAGGAAGAGAAAGGTGTCTTTGGCTGGATTATTCTCAATTTCTCGCTGCTGCATTCATTTCGCGCCGACGAAATTCCGGTACGGGCGCGGCTCATATGCGGCTCCAATGCTCACCACAGAGACGAGGATGTCATTGTGCCGCTAAACTCAAGAGACTAGACCTGTATTGAAGAAAATGTTGCATACAAGCGCGATTGTTAGATTGATAGATGGCTTTTTGAGGGAATAATCCCCGCTGTCAGCGCCTCCATTCGATGACACCCGTGGTGACGGCGCGCTACGGCGAGCCACGGAATTGGCGATAACAGTGGCTGTGGTGGTATTGGAAACTCCTGCGGTTAGTCAATGTTGATTTCCCGGAACGCTTTGTAGGGGCACGAGAACACATCCGAATGGCTGTGCAAACTCCGTGGGGAAAAAGTGCGATCGAGTCTCCGCTTTTGAATAGAAACCGCCACAAACGCGATTGGACCTCAGAACCCGCTGAAACGGTACCGATGACCCCAAATATGTAGAAAGAACTCGTTCCACAGAAACTCGTGTCAACGGTTCCTCTAGGGCGGGGAATCAATCGATTCGAGAGCTTGCAAAGGCAAGTGAATCGATTGAGTATTGAAATCATTCAGGGTAGCGATGCCAACTCCGCTACCTATCAGTGTTTTATGAGTTCGGATTCATGAGAAACGGTCCGTTCATACACCACGTCCTCAATTCCGTCGACCGGAGCTTTGGAAATGAACTCCAGACAATGATGTCACCGATGTAAGCTCCTCGTCTCAACGGACAACTGCAGACGATCCGACTCGCTGAGTAGGCAGCTGAGAGAACTCATTTCATTCACATTGGTGAGACGAATAAGCTCACTGCACTATATTCTGGTTCTTTGGAGGGAGCTTTTTCCGCGAAGACTAGCCCCGATTCGAGCTAATCACGTCGTTCTGTGATGTTTCTGAAATGTTTCACCAAGAGTACACTGAAAACTAATCAACTGAAGATTTGCGAACTATGGACGAGGACCGTCTGGGACGCAACGGTTCCGACTTTGAAAATCGTTTTGTCAAGAATGTTACCAAGTGTGCCTCAACGAACGTCAGTTGACCGGTCGGATTGTCAACTCTCATTCAGGAGGACCTCAAAAGGTTCTTTTGAATTTTTCCACTTCACCGTCCGGCTCTTTTGAGCGGCACGAGGAGAAGTTCGAATGGAGAAGAAGATGAAAAACTTTGGACTTTCTTGCCGGAGACATTTGGTGGTAAATCGCGTTGCAGGCTGGAAGAATATCTTCTCAAGGCCTCTGATTTGTGCGTAGTCGCCCGAAAATTAACTGTAGGTCTCGAGAGGCGACCGCAGACTCCGAGGATCTTCGATGCGAACGAGAAATCAAGACAGAGAACGAAATCTGTTCTGTTCGGCGATGGCTCCAGCACTTGAGCGAGGGAGACGATTCACGAATGGCTGTTATATTGAGTCAAGAAGCGAACTGAGCTTTAAATTTTTGATATTTATGGAAAATGCGGGTTAGTTTTTACGAGGAAGTCGCCATGGCTTGTGAGAAAGAATAGACAGAACTTGCAAGACTC
Source organism: Neoseiulus cucumeris (assembly GCA_021527715.1). NCBI lineage: Eukaryota > Metazoa > Arthropoda > Arachnida > Mesostigmata > Phytoseiidae > Neoseiulus > Neoseiulus cucumeris. The sequence goes on from JAJSRV010000028.1 coordinate 271,915, forward strand.
CCTGCCCGTGCTTTTGACGCAAAGATCCAATAGTTCAGTATCGAACAGGGCGGGTCCTTTTTCCAGCGTCGCAAAATTTGTGGCGGCGATGGAATCATCGACTATGGTTTCCCAGACCGCGTTCTAACAATTCAATTTGGCATTTGTGTCTGATCAGGACGCAATCGGGGTGACCTATCAAAGCAGAGACAGTGAGCTAAGAATTGAATTGTCGATTCCTGCTACGCGTCTACCCACCTATGTCGGAGAGGTGAGTTTTTTAATAAAACATCCGCGAGCCATGGTCGGTAATATTGCACAAGGTTCATAAGGTTCATAAATATACAGACGCGAGCTTAAGTTCGTCATTTGATGAAAATGGAGCCGCTGGTACAGTGTTTCCCAAGAGGGGGCCTAGTGCCCCCCTGGTGGGTCATGGCGCTTTTCGCGGGGGGAGAGGGCACGGGATTCCAAGTTGTTTTCATAAAACAGAACGACGGTTTCCTCGAGAACGGCACGTTCTATACCACTAACTCAGGGCAAGGTTCATCATATCCTGAATATAGATTTGGTGCTGTGAACGACACCATACGCACAAAGAGGAATCACCTGAGAGGAAAGTTTCTTCGAGAGCATCTTGTTGGTTGGAATCAATCCCACTTGTGTCCCCAAATTAAGGTGCTCAGTGCTCCACAAAAGCTGAAGATTTCTCAGCCGGACATTCATTCGTATTGTGATAAATAAATGGGGCCTCTTATCGACATAGATCCTTGATTGAGTCTGGAAGTTTCCTGGAAATGCCGTCGTTTGGGGGAAATCCCTCGGGAATCGTTTGCAATATGACTGACAATATACAAAACCTTCGAAAGTTCAATCGTCGAGAACACATCTCGGTCGCATCCCAAACGATTCCCGAACTTTTCTCTTTCGCGATGAGTCGAGACTTCGGGCTTTTTTCTTTAGTTTGGAATTTTTTTGCGAAAAAAAAACTCCGAAAGTCCATCGTTCCGTAAGTTTCGCCACAAGCCGCACGGTCTGATTCGAACTCTAGATCTGTTGAATTATCTGAAAACTGAGGAGTATCTGCGTCGATGATTTCTCACAAGATTCCTGAGCGATTCATTGATATATGGTCAAGTGGAAGAAGGGCCTCCGCTATGTTCATCTCAGTTTTCAGTCGATGGATACAGTGAGAGAAGTTGATGATCTTTTGGGGTCTTTGGGGTACCTCGGGGCAGGGAAGGGGGACATGAATGTTTTCGAGGCTTCCAAGGGGGCGTGAGGTGAAAGCCCTTGGGGGACACTGACTGAGCTAGATGATGTTGTTTCTTAGCATTCCTCAAGATCATTGAGCATGGGATTTATGCTCGTACACGGAAGCCGGCCCGGGCACATATATTATGGACTCGTCTTGAATATCCCAGGTAAACGGTTTTGTGTTTCGAAAAATGGGACTTATGTGGTCTACAATCACTCGCCTGGAAGAAGCTCAAGCAACCATGAAAAGTATTCGTCAATATCCAGACCTCTCTTAAGTCAGAATTTTCTCGTAGGAGGCCGACGGAACGAGTCCTTAACTCCCACTGACTCCTTCCTTGTGACCCTTCCTGACCCACATCTTATATTATTTGTACGTCTCGATCCCAACGTACCGAGACACAAGGCAACACAGCGATCGAGCTCGCGATGTGCCCGATTCTCGACGGTTGCGAAGCAACGACCTTATGTTAGTCTCTATCCCATCCTCGAACGCTGGAATGCTCGCGTTAGGTGTAAGTACTTCGTCACGTCTCGCCTCCCGATGACCGTAACTCAGGATCGACTCGGTAACGCCGAAGTTTTGAGTCATAAAATCCATCATGGGAGCAGTAACATGGGTGGAGCGTTTCTTGATCGCTCTGTTAATTACGCGATAATAGCAGACCAATGTTCCGCGGGATCCGGAAAACAACCCCCCTTCGTAGCGATGTTGCTGAGATTCGCGAGGAATCAACGATCTTATTATCGGCGGGAATCGCTGAAGTGAAGAGATTCCATGTGCATGTCGAAGCCCCCGTGACGTAGAAGATTTGTACACCGAGAACCGAGGTCTGAATGCGACTTGAGCCGAATGCACCTCAAACGGGAGCAACGCTGACCGGACGGGGAACGTGATTCGTGCCTCATCTGGGAAACTATTCGAGTTAAACACCTCGGATTCGGTCGAATCGTAATTGTTATTCAAATGACTCCGCTTTAAAACAGCGTTCAGCTGAAATTGTCGAGGTTAGCGTGCACGCATACACACACACTTTCAAACATTGCCTCACGTTCGCTGAACGCTCGGATCAAGCGACCGTGCGCTGGAGCTACGTCAGAGTGCCTCCAATAGCGAAGCCATTCAGGTGCCCGGTTAACCTGAAAGTGTCCGCTGGCTCAGCGAACCCGGTGGAATTTCTGATCTGTTCGCTAATTAGACGACTTTGTCGACGTTAGGGGACGTTTTGCGGTCTCAAAGCTTCTGAACAGGTCTCTTCATGTACGACGTAGATTCTTGCAAAAAGGAGTCTGCTCTGTGTTGCAAGTTACTGTTCCATGGATTACAGCACCAATCGCCAGGAACACAGAAAAAAGCGTGTCATCTACTCCAAATGGATCCTTCCCCGGAGCAGATTTCATAAAACGTTCTCTTCGGCGCCAAGTGTTCGCGCGAGTGTATTGCAGCACTTTTTGTCGTGTTGAAATGAAACCTCCGCAGAACTTCTGTTGCGCCGAGACTTGAAAAGTTCGAGCCTAGCGCCGTTTCGGCGAAGTTCAAAGTTCGGTTCTCGTTGAGCTTATGATAATCTGGTTAACATAGACATCTATGAATATGCAAATGGTATGTCCGATCGCCGGTCACTTCGCACTCCGATCATTCATTTCCCGCGCTACGCCGCCGTTTCCTCGCATTCATTGACGGTGCAGGTCATGCGAAAATGTCCGAACAAGGTCCTCCTCAGACGACACGCGGAGGTATTATTTTTTCGCGATACACCTGCTGTCCACAGCACAGTTTCATTCCAAGAGCACAGGGAGCTAGAGAGAAACGAGCTCGTGTGAATTTCCGCGCGACATAAACCGCTGAGAGTCGATTTCGATCTGAGCTTGAAGAGCCCACACGTTTTCCGCGGACCAGGTGATCTGCGAACTCGGCGCTCACAACTCAGCCCTTGTCGACTCATTAGCTGTTTTCAGTGACGCGTAATCACAATTGAGGAGGTTACCGGGTAGGATTACATTGGTTTCCCCTCGAGACTCTGAATCGTGGGCTTTCAATTTCGAGCGTGCATCTCGTGTAGCTAACAGAGTAATGTTCTCAAAAGTTCAACTTGTTGCATCGTGCTCCCATCGGACACACGAAACCACAAAGTGATTATGATTGCGGACATTCTGTTGAACGTCTCTCGGACACCTCGCTCAAGATCCACCTAGGATATCCGAATCAGCGCCATTGAGATAATTGAGTGAAGCGACACAGAGCGGCTCAACGAGAAGGCGACAGACTCAAATTGGCGTTTCCGACGGGAATTCTGCGGGTACATCCTGCGATTACCGCTGTTGCCGTCACAAGGAACGTTTCGGATCGGAACTGAGCGACACAAGCTTTTCGAGCAACGGCCGCTTGATTCGTTTCGTAACTCAGCTTTCCGATCGCTGTTCAGAGTCTGCTGTTGAGACTGACTTTGTCGAAACCGATGCGCCGCCGTCGAACCACTAAATCCCTCCGGAAATAAGCGGCGTGCGGCATCGCGCCAATATTTGAACCGGAAAAAGACGTTTCTGATATCCCACAACGGCTTCCGTCGCTCTCTGCTTTGCTCCCTCGTCTTTGTCAGTACGTCCGGTGATTCAACGAATCGAAAATGCGAACAATGTCTCGAACAAGGCATGTGGGAAGGATTCGAGTTCTCCAACATTACTTTTTGAGCTGCGAACTCGACAGTGTAGAGAGTTGTTCGAGGGAAAGCTGCGCGAGCGAAGATCCGTGGAATCAGAACACTTGGAGCATGCTTTCAATCTAGCCCCCGGGTAGATCTACCAGACTCCGTTCAATCCCACTCCCTCTGAGCTTGCTCACTGGGCGGCAGTCAAAGTAGGCTTTCAAAATCATCTGGGAACGGTGTCTTCCCGGATGAGAGTGGGCTCGCTTGTCACAGGCGAGCCCACTTGACCTGAAATGAGCTCGGGAACATGGAAACCAACCCAGTAGACTGTCGGCGAGCTATCGCTAATGCGAAAGTAATGGTGAAGATAGTGAGTAGGTCCCCGAATGCTCGAACATCGATGCCAATACCGCTTACTGGTTATCGATCGTCCGCGGCGAGATGACCGTGAAGGAGACATCCGCCCTGTCGCTTTGGTAATCTACTTGGCAGTATCAACATGGAAACTATCAAAGATCACAAGGATTGCTTTTCTGGCGACATAGAATATAGCGAACGATACCGGCGGGATTATTCTGCATGTTCGCCGGAGCGTTGGAAGTTTTAGAAAAAAGTCGAACCTTCTGTGGCGACTTCGCAAGTCATGACGTCAAAACCCTGAACGTGCTCTCTTAGAGGTCCCGCGTTCATGGAATATTCAGCATCGTCTGAACTAGTAGTTGAAAAATTGATGATCGAGTCAATTCTAGCCGAGTGCGTGGGCGCCAGAGCTTGGAGTGAATGCACGCAAAGTAGAACTAAATGCGCAGAACGATAGCGAGGGTTTCTCTTTTCGGATCTATCCGGTAAGTTTCTAACCTCAGAGCTCCCCTCCGTTGGCCCCTCTCGGTGAGAACCGCGAGGTCGGATTGTTTCGAACAAATCGGCTGGCGACGGGTCTCGAATTTCATCACGAAACGTCTCCGCATCGTCTCCAGTACATGCATGCATGCGAGTAGCGTCGTTTCTGCATCTAATTATCCCCTACTCACCATATCAGATCTCCTTACCAACTGACTGGCTAACTGTGCGGCTCACCGGCTGCCGGCCTGTCCGCCTGATGGAATTCACCTTGCCGGTCCGTATAATGTTACTTTCGGTGCGTACAAGGCGTGTCTTCATCTAATGATGAGATGGAAGCCGCTTGCAATTGCATGTATTCAGCTTCCGGTTGATACGAGCTCTGTGGAATGATTCCGTGCTTTTTTTTAGCTCGTCATCTCTGCCCGAGATTATTCCTCACAACCTTCAGAGCATGAAGTCTTCGTCAGGTAATTCGAACTGCAGAAAATGTGTAGGAGTGCGATGGTGACAAGTTCTCCATGACGGAGAACGCTGCTCTCGTCGCACGTGCTTTTTCCAATGCTTCGATCTATGGCCTGCAATGAACAGCATACGATGACGGGCCGAGTCGATCGAAGGAAGGTTGACTGTGTTTACGATATTATTTTCCTCGTCCTCCAGCCGTCCTTCTTTGTTCTTCGTCGCCTCGCTGCAATACGTTGAGCCGCCTAATACGATATTAAGAGCCAATACAGCATGGAACGTAGCGCCGGAGACGCCCGAGTGCAACAGTGTTCGATCAAACGAGCGTTTGGCTACCGAGCTCGTCCACAGTCAGCCTTTTATAGCAATGAAATGCGATGTCCGACTCTTCCGCGAGCTCTAGAGTAGATGCTCAGTAAACAGAAGACAGAACCTGACTTGAAGATCTAGAAAAATGTTAATTGAGACTCATAGCCTCCTGAGGCTTCGTAGATCTAAGTCCAGTTGCAAAGTCGCAGAATAACAATATTCTCGGATATGACTCAGTTCATGGGGAAAGCACTTTCTAGCTGAGCTGAAGAGCTTCACGGAGTCTGCTCGGAGACGAACTCTCGAAGAGAATGATAAGAACGGGAATCCTTGACGGCGCCGACCTCTCGGCCATCGTGTCGGCGAAAACCACTCCGTCGCTGAAATGAATGCCCTCTCAAAATCACAAAAACTCTCTGAAGGTGCTCTGGAAAGCAATGACTCATCATCTCGAGCAGAGGACTTCAGAGTTCCTCGAGTCGAACCATGCTAGCGAAACTTAGAGTTGCGTGGTCTTTGAACTGAGTATTCGAGTCGCGTTCTCTCGTTACGTACCAATGTAGGTAACTGCGCATTCGAATCTCGCGGAATGGATCTCGAGGGCCATCTGGATCAGTTTTCCAAGGATGGCTGGAAGATGATTTGGAGTCCTCTCGTGTGTCACATATGCAGCAAGCCCGTTCGCAGCAAAGCAAGCCCGTTCGCAGCAAAGCAAGCCCGTTCGGTACCGACTTAATCTCAATCACCTGACGAAATCTCCTCGAGGATTGAAACAATGGATCAATTGGAGATGAATTCGATGAAGCTCGGTATCTTATGGATGGACAAGATACATAGATTGAGGAGAATGCCAAATCCGCCGAGAGCTGTTCCGTTTTAGAATAACGTTTACCACTCCCGTCGAGTCCATCGACCCTGTGATACTCGAGCAATCATCGATCGGCGGAGTCTATTGCGACATACCGGATGAGCTCGAGAACCACTTGACACTAAAAGGATTCATCAGAACGAGATTCTCCAAGATATCGCGTTCGGCACCGTATTCTGTCTCCCACGAGAATCGAAGCTGCTTTCAAAAATCGGATGAAATCAATGAAGAGAATGTAGCCAGTCGATCGGTCGAGCCAGCGATCGGGTAGTGCGTGACTCACACCCATGTTCAGAATGGTTTTGTCACTGACGGCGTCACACTGGCGTGAACGAGCAGCAGTGAAGCGCATGTTTTTTGAAAGTGCACTCTCCTTCCCTCTCCCGACACGCCACTCTAGAACCAATGTTCACCGAATTCTCTTTTCTGCCTTCGCGAGCCCTGCAGACCTGGAGGAACGGAGGAACGGCGTAGTCTCACTTATCACCATGTCGAGAAAAGTGTCTCTTTGTGGAATATGGTTAGTTTTGGCCACTGCAGTCACTTACGGCCAAGCGCAGCAGTGCGCGTTCAGTGGGAGCTGCTACTTCAACAGAGACATCAGAAAATCTGTTCCGTGTGCTGTCGAAAAAGCGCCCACCGAAACATTTTCCGATAGTCTGTGGACGGAATTCGAGGTGAGGCTGACTTTTGTTAAAAGTGTGTTCAATGTCAAAGATTTTTGCGCCGAAGATGAGAACCAAACGCACGGAAGTGCGGGATAGGATGTTTTTTTTATTCTGCGACGGCCAAGCAACACATGACTCAGTTTCAATTTCTTAGGACTTCTGTGAAGACCTGGCGGCTTCGCTCCAAGATCGCCGTCTGTGTTGCGAAGCCAGCCAGTTTGAGACTCTCAAAAAAGAAATGAGAGCTGCCGAAGCGTTAGGCATGAAGCGATGTCCCGGTTGCTATCGAGCCTTCAAGAACCTCATGTGTCAGATGACCTGTTCGCCTACGCAAGGACAGTTCATTGTGGTCAACGCAACTTCGGTAAAGTATTCGTTTTTGATGACCTAGACAAGTAACCCGCATGAGATTCTTCCAAAAGAAATCTTCTCATTCTCTTCCTCCTCTGTGTTCATCAGGACTACACCGGATCTCCTGGACCCGCCATGCAGGAAATAGTCTACGGACTGGACAAAACCTTTGCTAACACTCTCTACTCAACATGCAACAGTGCAAGATCGAATGTGGTAGTCAAATTGACAACATTGATGTGCGGATCGTACGGCAACCGTTGCAATACGATGAGGTTCTTGAATTTCTTGGGAGCCACAGACCCGGAAGGTGGCTATAGTCCGTTCAAAATCCGGCACGTCTTAATCGACCAGGACGTTCAGCTGATGGACTACAAAGGAGAGCGACGGATCCTTGGTAAGCAACCCTGGCGAGCGGCTGACAAATGTAAAGTCCAGTGATAACATTGTAAATGAGCAGCAACCTGATATTCCCGCTATTAAATTCGGATTTTGATCATATTCTCACAAGAAAAAGAAGTTTCAATTCCCTCCGCCTCCAGTCCGGTCATGAGAGATGTTGATTTGGAACTCCATTGGACACAGAGCAGGGTGTGTTCGAGTCGGAATATGGCACATAGCTCCCTGGAACTGCAGATTCGCAGAGGAAACGAAGCTGATCTGTTGAGAAATTCCACGAGATTCTATGTGAAATGAGTTCTCTACATATATCATGGAATCATCGTGGTTTACATGGCCCATGGGTCGAGACCGCGGACCAACAAACATAGGCAAGGAGCGGCGCCGTGTGTTCGATTACCGAAGGCATCAAAACTGTTCGTGATGTGTACGTCGATTGACAGGTACACCAATCAGTCGAACCGGGGTCGTCGGTATCCACTTTCCGCAGAACTCTGATCGGCGCGACACCTGGACAGCTCTCTCGTGCCTAACGTGAGCTCGGTGAGGTGAGTTCGATCCGCGAATTGAGACACTTTAGGGGGACATTCACCAGTCACAAAGTTCTATGACGTCCACAGACAGCATTCCTTTTTGAGAGGTGATGTGCGCGAATGATAATCGTGCTCCCGCAATTGCGTTGTTCTTCGATCGGCAAGAGACAACGACTGGTTTAATTTATCTGCTTCCCTTTAGTTTGACTGCAGTCTTGTCTCACTCAGGTTGTTGTGACACTAGCGCACCGCCTCTCGTTCTCAATGCTGCGGATCACAATTGAAAACTAGTTTATTCGGAATCGACTCTCAGCTAGTTGAATGCTGCTCGCTTATCAACAGGATGCGGCCTCAGCTATCGTCGGTCGCTTCCACCGCCCGTGCTATAATTTCATATAGTCGAGCCTTCGGAGTGCCGTCGCTGTCGTTGTATGACGTAGAGGCAGCCTAAACTGTCAACAGCACTTGGAAAACGAAACTTTCGTAGAATCTCAAGCACAGCACAGGCCGTTCTGCTTTGACATATCTCTTGTGGCTCAGTCGAGAACTCATTTCAAAACTGCGAACTTCGAATAAGTATAAGAATTTTGATTTCTCCAACTTCTCAGAAACCTGCAACGCGTGAAATCGCACATTTAATCAAACGGCCTTGTGACCGCCGAGCCTTCACTCACTCGACATCTAGAGTTCTCGACGTTGTTCGAAGCATGCCAAACACAGAGGCCCTGCGCGTCATTAATCTCTTTTTGATGTTGGTTTTCTGCAAAAATTGCAAATAGATCCGCGCGCTCGGCTCAGTTCATGGCTCCGTTTCCTCGATGTGGAAACGGCTGATTTCAAAATTCCACACCCTCGCCGCTTGCGAATCATCAACGATTCCATCCAATTAGTCATAGATTGTTTTACTCATTGTTTTCTAGGCGCAGAGGAGCGTTCTCTCCATTGAGCATTCATTGTGCTTGCTCTGAGTCCGCATCGTTTTATGTGCTTCGTGGTTTGGCAGAGGCCGGCTTTCCAATACATCCAGTGAGGCGTGTTCCATCCTCGCTTTGCTATTCGGTTGCTTGCGCTTTGGTTTTCCATCATCGCAGAACAACTGCCCCACCGTTTGCTCGGACTTCTATCCTGCTCAACGGAGCAAGCCGATTGATGTCGATTGTTCTCTTTCAACGAAGAGCCAGCGAATCCGTAACAATTTGAGTGTAACTACTCGGAGGCGGGATTCGAGTGGAAGTAATGTCAACAGCACAGATTACCTGAATGCGAACCAGGCGATCGTTGGGCTCGTAGGAGTGCATTTCTTCCGAAACAGTTGTTCATGTGCCGATATCGACCTGTAAAGAGGCTGTTGTCGGCCTATCGCCGCTCCGAAATTCCTCCTAAAGGCAGCTGTAACAAATGATGACCGTCTGCTCTATCCGTTTCCCTTTCCGCACACATGAAATTCCACGCAAACAGATTCCGTTCTCCCAGCAAGGCATCGGAGAGAATTCGGTCAAGTCGAAGATGGTGCTTTCGGTATATTTACTGTGTATAAGTATCGTCATGCAGTTTACGACAGCGAATCCCAACCCGGGTGTTCCGACGACGATGTCCCCAGAACAGATTGAAGAATTCAAGCGCAAGTATTCGGCCGAAAACCTGATTCACGACGATCACATCAAAGAAGACCTCAAGAACCTCATCACTCTCGAAGGAGCCGGTGCGTTGTCGGAACATGAGGCCATATTCTACGCGCTGCGGATGCACGATTTCGATCAAAACAATCAACTGGACGGCCTCGAAATTCTCACGTTGATCAACCACGCCGGTCATGTTGTGGGAGAACAGGTTGCAGTGGCGGTCGATGAGTTCCTCAAGTTCGATTCCAACGCGGACGGCTTCGTGAGTTATGGAGAGTGGTTGCACGGGAGCCAGACGAGGAAAGAAAAGAAACCGGCCGGCGGAAGTCAGTAACATTGTTGAAAGAATTGTTGTGAACTAATCATGAATGCAACGTGTATCATCTGCAGTCAGTGAATGAATCAAGCTGTCATTCCATTCTTCCATCAAGGGACCACAAAGCTCGTTCTGAACCTCGGTCGTTCTCTTAAAATCGTGGCGTTATCTTGTTGTGGCCCGTTGTTCTCATTCGGCGTTACTTTTTTCAAGTTTTTGTTTCATTCCCATGCTTCGTGTTAACCGACGGACGTTTGACACGCACTCGCCGCTCATCGTCAACATTCGAAACGCCTTTGAGTCGACAGTTTGCATCATCTGAGAGTGCGGAGTGAGATTGATCGGTGATTTCCGACAGAGTAAAACAAGTTCCGACTTGGGGCGGCGTCAGAGACATCTGCCCGACTATGACACCGACTGAGAGTCTATTGTAAAGTTTCCTGCCAGTTATCACCTTCAGCAAACGGAAGAAAGCGAACCGACTTTATAGACCGTGATTACCAGATATGTGGATGCCTCGTTTTCAACCCTGTTTTCAGATATGATAATTTGGAATTATTTGACAAATCCTCAATAAATTCAACAAATTCGAAACGCCCAAAGTTGTAGATAGTTGTCTCTAAGGTCTCCCCATACTCCCGCGAGATTAGAAGCCATTCTCGCGAAGTTTCCCACGTATAACAGCTCAAGATCCTCGTATCTATCCTTCGATTTATTCAATGATATAGATGACATGATGAGAAATGATCCAGGTCGATCAAGTCGGCAAAGTATGAGATACAAAGATCAGCCAGTAACGGACTATGATCAGGACTTGACTTTGTCCCGCAGATTAAAGTTCTCCCCTGCCACGTCTCTGACGCGTGCGGTACACGAGAAACAGTGAGCAATCAAAATGTTTGTGAGGAACGATTCCCACCGAGTTACACAATCAAATCGTTCACGATAGCCAGACGTAAAATGGCAAGAGATTTAAGTCATAACGGCTAAGTATGTATATTCATGCACGAGCTCCAAAGGCAATGTTTGGACGGGAGCGTTTCCCCGGTTTCACGAACTGTTTTTTAAGAAAATGGCCAAGTTCCTCTCATCTCTCGCATTCATTGGCGAAGCCGCTGGTGTCGTCGAGGAAGACAATCGACGTCGACGCCTGTCTGTCCAAGAACAGTAAAAAGAGGGCAGCTAAAGAGATGACGAGTCAACGGGCAAATATGTCAAGTTGGAGGTTGTGAAAACGGTAAGAGTTCGGCACTAATGATGAGACTCACAATGGGTTGGTGAAGCAAATGATAAGATACTCAACAGCTAGACGACTTTCCCAGCAATATGAGCTCTGTCACATCTCAAGAGTTTGTCATGACAACAGACGGGTCAAATTTCAAATTAGAAAGTAGCATACACTCGACATACAATCTCTCGTTCCGTCGCTCAACGAACGAACAATAATCGTCCAAGTCGAGGAGTCATCGCCAAACACCTCCTGGATGAAGTGGCATAACAACCCGATCATTATACACAATAGCTACACAATTACGCGCGCGCGCCTCACTCTGCGATTGATTCAGTGCTACGGTAATAGCCTATAGTGCGTGTCCTGCGTTAACCTACACTACACCGTCCCTAAACGAGACTGCCGACATTCTTCGGCGTCAAGTAGAGCCTTCTAGTGAGCGTGTAGGTCATGCAGGGAATTTGTTTGCGTTTATCCATTTCGCTGTTTCCAGGCACGCAGGACTCGAATTTGAACGCGACGTGCCGGTTGACGAGCGTTAGAAGCGACAAGATGTCATTATTAAGTACAAGATTTCTGTCTCCGAGAACGGTGCAGAGGGACTGGATGAACCAAGATCCTGAAAGAAAAGAGATGAAGGATTCAGTCTCGTCGCGTAAAACACCGTTCAGGAAGACTTTAGGTGATGCTGGTTCATTTCGTGAGTATGGAAATGCTCGAGAACGGAAGTGAGAATTTTGTCGAACCATTGATAGTGTTTCGCCAGGAGTAGAATCCTGCAACGGTTGAGTACGCGATCAGGAAATCGGCGTGTGAGGGGAGCCGGTAGACTTCTCCGTTACCAGAATCCGCTTGATCCATGCCTAAAGCACCTTTGTCCAGATTGTCGCCCCGACACGCTTGGATGAAAAAGAGTTTCGGCTTTCCCAGAAGACTTCTACATCTTTCGCCGGTGAAGGGTTCAAAAAGTTTGTCGGTGCTCATTTTTCCGCTGGTGTGGTAGATGAGATCACGCTCGCCGTGAGAGAGCAGACAGAAAACGAAGGCGTCGCAATCTGAGTGATCGTACTCCGACCAATGTTTGAGTTCTCGGTTGAGCTGCTTTTCAGTGACGTTCTTCTGCTTGTGGACCTCGAACGAGAGAGCCTGAAAGGTTCGGTAGAGCCGTCAAATCGGAGAAGAGTCTATATCTCCCTCCTAAGATTCCAATGAATCAACGTTCTCAAGATCAATTTTTGTAAATTCAAAGCCAGAGAGTTCTGAAGAACAGTACCTTGAAGGTGGCTTCGAGATTGTCGGCGTCCACATCGGTGCCCCGCCTTTCGTTGAGCTGAGTGTGCGGTTCGAACTCTTTTTGGTTGATGATGACGCAAATGCCGCGACGAGCGCGTTTCATATGATAAAACTCATCGTCTGCCTTGGTCAGGAGAGTTGTGATTTTCTCGCCGTGCTTCCTGAAATCAGGAGGCAGGAATGAATCGATTCAAGACCATAGAGGAGAGCTGAGGCATCTGAGAAGTTATGTACATGCTCAAACCGGAAATGAGAAGAGGATTAGTGAGAGACATCTTGCGAGCAGAAGTATCCAGATGTACCCCAGGCAAGAACCCGGCAATCAAGAACATTCCAAAGTATCGATAGCGAGCAAAGAAGAACCAACACTTTCCGATGCAATGTTAAATTGGCTTTTGCTGTTAGACTTTAGAGAAGACACAATCGATGAGTGATTCGCTCTCGATCGTTCTCGGTGCATGATCAGTTCGTGAAACGAGTGATGCTGAGTGAAGGGTATAGAGGAGCGAGCAAGGCATGCATCTTTCCGAAGCTTGAATAATCAATATAACGTACGTGGCCGACGCGAAAATATTGTTGACATCGTCACGAAACTTCGTCAAGGTACTATAGGACGAACTGGAAACACGAATAGAAAGAACCCTAGTGTGAATTCGCAATCTCTTTGCTTCGACCAGCGCTCTCACTTAGATACAATCCCCTACACCCCTCGCTTTCCTTCCTCAAGGAGCTTTGATTTGCTCTCACAGGGATAGAGGCTGCGAACGAGCAGCCATGACCGCCGCAACTCGCTTGCCACTGTTGTCATTGCTTTTGTCGCGATTGAGGATTCCAAGCTTGCTCCTAACCGGAGATTGATTCTCTCCGTCCTGTTCTCAAGAGCTTTAGGAAAGGTCGTGGCTATGATGGGAGAGAACGCGGCTAATCACCGTGAACACCAAGTTGTAATCTCTACTGTAGGGATCAATCTCGAGGAATTTTTTTGAACTCATCCAGAATCTGCTCCCTTTCTGTCATCATATAGCGAATAAGATTCGAGATTTTTAGTCCATGACTGACTCAGCTCGGATGAGAATGACCTGGTCCGCAATACATACCCCATTCCAAACGCCGATATTCCCCTGGCATCGTTGGCGTCATCTCCGTTTTTGTCATTTGTATGCACCATCTCACCTGCAATTATTAGTTGAAATGCATGAGCTAGAGTAGTGACATAACAGCGGCTCGATGTTCTGAATGCCACCGTGAATCATACTTTGCTTACAAAGAGCAGCCCTTTCCGAACTATGGCAAATATTGCGAACCATTAATTCTGGATCATTCCAACCAGAAACGCTTTACTGACTCTATCGATCGCAAGATATTCGAACGAGTAGTGGAATCATCGACGAAACCGCGGTGCACCTGCCCCTCATGTTCCTTGGCAGCAATCACACTTTGGGGGTTTGATGACTTGTTTCTCACAGAAGGAGCTTTCTGTATCTGTGTAGCTCGCCCAGTCTGCAGCGATTGCACTTTAACGCTCGTTCCGAACTTCTCTAGAAGCATGTACTCTCAATTAGGGCTCGCGAAATCCGGTTCCGGTTCCAGAACCGGTTTCGGACACCCGGTTCAGGGAATTCGGACCCGTTCCCGGGATTTCAGAACCGGTTCCAGGATCCCAGAACCGGTTCTCGGAACCCTGGAATCGGTTCCGCGATCCTACGGGTTTTTAGCGAGCCCTATTCTCAATTTTAAACGCTTGATCGAGTTATACAGTGGCATGGCTCCAGAGCATACCCTCAGATCCCCTGACGTAGATCGGAGTTCCGTTCATCACGGCTGAAGTTATCCTACTTGTTGCATGAATTCTTCTCCGGTACGTCTCAGCCTAAGCCTTAAAACCTTGAAATCCTTCCCTCCATGCCCTGCGAATATGTTATATTTTCAGCTTTCATGGTAACGAGGAAAACTATGAGCCCACAAACAAGATAAAGTACACAATTTTGTGAGCGACAGTTGTTCCAGACCCTCTATCTCCCAGAGACTGGCTTGTGCTTTGAGATGGATGAGCTCAATTGGATTCTCTGCCAACGAGAAAACCCCTACTACAAAAGGGATCCAGCTGGCCGGATTGACGGAGAGGGATTTGGAGCCACGATAACGTCAAATGACCACAATCAAGATCATCATCAGGCAGAGTCGAGTCTTACTATCAGGCTGTGTGCCTGTGCGCGACAGCTTGCGTTCAACCAGGCAGAAACTACGCATGCGCGATCTCCAGGATGTTGTTGTCGTCGTCACTGTATGAAAACGTCGCCTGCTTTTTGACAACAGTAGAGATCTGCTGCTCAGCCGGTCAATTGACCGTCCCTTGAATTCTGGTTTTGTTTTGAAGTTGAACCAACAGCTGAAGGCCCATCGAAATCGTCCACTTGAAGCTTTCGCCGTCACTTTGCCTAGTGTTCACAAAAACAATGAAGTATGAGGTGTCGGTTGCAGTGTGTCTGACAGTGATTCTGAGTTTGACAGTGCGACCGAGCTCTTCGCAAACACAAGCTCGACCGTCTAAAATGGCACCGGGAAAAGCCGAACAGCTCAGAGCGAAATACTCCGCCGGAGGCTTCATACGTGACATGGATCACATCAAAGAAGATCTCAAGCATGTGGTCAAACTGGCCGATGACGGCGTTTTCACCACTGAAGAATCGATTTTCTACTTGATGAGAATGCATGATTTCGACGATAACAATCAAATCGATGGTCTGGAGCTACTTCGGGCATTCGGACACGCTCAGAGCCATGAGGGAGCCTTGGGTGAAGCAGAAGAGGTCCCAGTAGAGACTCTAGAAATCCTCGTGGATGGAATACTGGAGCACGACAGCAATTCTGATGGATATCTTAGTTTCGCCGAGTGGGTCAAAGCCTCCGCATAATCCACCTCAGGACGAGGAATCGAAAGTGACCTAACAA
Source organism: Neoseiulus cucumeris (assembly GCA_021527715.1). Taxonomy (NCBI): domain Eukaryota; kingdom Metazoa; phylum Arthropoda; class Arachnida; order Mesostigmata; family Phytoseiidae; genus Neoseiulus; species Neoseiulus cucumeris. The sequence continues at coordinate 287,646 of JAJSRV010000028.1, forward strand.
GGCAGAATAGATGCTGCAAGTTAATGCCCCTCGAGTTCACGTGCGATCATGGTGTTCCCGATGAGCCACGTCATACGTAGGAATTTCTCAAGAAAATTGATTTCCAAGATATTTTCCAGCACTCAGACCACAGCTCTTCCCTGTTGCCATAAATGAACAACGTACATAATTCTCCCGGGAATTAACGATGATTTCGTAGCCAGAAACAAGATGAATAAATGCGAAAAGATTGTACCAACGAATCGTGTTTTCTGACAAAAATGGAATTCGATAGTTCATACAGGCCATGAAGCTGTGTTTTTCCACTATCATAAGAATGCTGAGATCTAAAGCTAGGGAAAGCGGACTCCTGAGCGTTCACTTTATTTTCACTCTGAAAACTTTGAGAGGATGCCATTGGAAAGGTCTCAGGTCGCTTTTGATCAGGCAGATGCCGATTTATTCTCATATGTACTCTATCTTTTCGAACGCTCAAGTTACGCAGATGTTCTTGATGGATAGATGCCGCCAGCCAATGAGCGATGTCAATCCAAAGGATAAGGAACGAAAGGAACTCTAGTTAGCCTTATGGAGTGCAAGGGGCGGCGAGTAGAGCTTCCTCAAGTCTGGTTGCAGCCGTGCAAAATGCAATCAGAGGAGAGTTCCGCAGAGCCATCATAAGAACGCGACGCGGAGAAATTCAAGCTTACGCGTTCTGTTCCACTCTGACTATAATATTCCGAAACCCATCATCACATTTGCTCTAGGAAGTTTGCTCCAGACGCAAGGTCTGCCAGTCGTTGTTCTGAAGGTCAGCCGTAACTACGTTGTGGGGGAGGTTCGCAGTTACGCGTTCGCCCTTGACTGTTCACACCAACTACAGAATACTGCGAAACCAAGTTCGAATCGGGGCGATATGGGTACCTAATTGACGTAACAATCTCTGATCGGGCGTCCTGACATTTTCACATTGCGCGCTCCATCGTTCGAGACGAATAGCGCGCTTCATCTTGTTCAATCGCGACTTTTCTTCAGATCCGCGCCACCGCTGACCCTCCGAAACAGTTCCAACTAACAGCGAAAGTGTTCCCGGTTTCGCCGCTGATGCGCACACGGCACCAGGTGACTCATCGACGGGAACATCTGGCGAGTCGAGAAAAGAGGCACTAAAGCCTCAAAACATTATTTGAAGAGCAGTGACTTGGGAGAATAGTCTCAAGAAGATGCTGGAATAAAAGCTGAGGAATCGTTGGACGGAATTTCCCTCGTGGACAGGCTTCATCCAATCAAGGATCATCATCCAAATAAGACCGCATGAAACACTCGGAACGGTTTCATTACATCACCTTGCCGGCAAAACAATATCATCGTTCCAGTTTTAATGAAATACGCATTATCGTGGGAAGAGCTCATGAGAAACTCCGAGGGCGAAAGAGAGTCGCGATCGCCATGCTTCGAAGAACTTCTCGGAAGCTCTATAACGAAAGTGCGCAGACCGCCGCAAGTGGCAGCTCTCGCTTCACAATCAGTCAAGGATCCTTCAGAAATATCGCTTTAGCGAGTTCGTTGACTTCAGCCAGAGTAGAAGAATGAGACGTCGAAGTAGCCCCTGTTGCCCCAGCGTGGCGCGACAGGATTCGACGTGTTCCGTGATGGAATATGTCTCTCTTCAGTCCAAGGAGTCAGTGACCGACAAAATGACATAAACCAGAACTTGTATGAAACATCGGGAGTTGAAGTTCACGGCTGGACGAGTCACACGCTGTTCGTCATGTCAGATATTATAGCACGACGTAATCATATCACGTCATCGGCATAAAATGATCACAGCAAGACCTCATGAGGGCGCACATCGCTTCATGATGCTGCCGCATCAGACTACAAACTGTGCGCGTTGATTACCTCATGCATTCTGTTTCATTCCATCCGTTTGGCGCCGGACGTCAGGTGCGCTCGAGGAGTTTCATTCGCGTTGCTCTCGTAGAATGTGGGTCTGATGGAGAGATTTCAAGCGAGAAGTTCGAGCGCATCGCGACCCTTTATGCGTATAACATGAGCGTAACTCCATCGTCAACCGATATCACCGTCCATCGGGACAGCCATGAAACTCAATCCGTCTGCGGATAACTTGCGGAACAGACAACATGTCCATTCTCTTAAACTAAATCACGATAAGTGACTAAATGACGCGCACGAATACAGAGGCATAACGGAATAGGGCTCACGATCCGATGAGAGCAGGAGCAGCGAATCGAAGCATAACACTTCCTATCGGTTTTCCGAGACCACGGAAATCCTTTGATGACTTTTCACATAACTTCACACCCTCCGAACTTTCGGAACGGAGATTCTTCTACAACACAACAGTTCATGGAGGGACTCGAACACACAGAAACTTATTGTATCGCAGTCTACCAACCGACCTTTCTGTTTTCTGCTGAAAGGCCAGCAACGAATTTTGCGTGACATCTCTTCGGAAGTCACCGGAGCAATGGTCGGAAATCTGTGATGAGCAACAGAGCTTCCCCCTCGCCTAGTGAAATTCGGCGAGTGGAAGATACACTCTGGCCTCTTTAGTGAACCGCTAGCAAGCTCGAAAAAACCAAGTGTCAACTCACCGCTCGCACTCGTGAGGGTTGCCATGCTTTCGGGGAAACTGGAATTTCTACGCAAAAAAAAATCTGACGCTAAGACAAAGCAATCGTTTCTCGAACAGAGATCGAATTCAACGAACCGGGCAACTTTCTCTGTTTGATGTTTGGTGACTTCTCAGTTCGAAAGAGTCCGACCAGAGGGCGCTGTGGGCGCGTCCGACGGTTTGGAGGGTTAGGGATGTTTGTAAACAATCGAGTTTTACGTTAAAAGTTCCAGCTCGTAGCTTGATTTCTCCTGACTTTTACACGTGCTCGGTGTACAATGATGAGTTCTGATCATTCACAATCGAGAGGAAAAATCAATGAATCCGGAATCTCTCATATTCGATCCGGGCGTTGAATTAAGGGACGGAGCTCTAGCGCAATGGCCAACATTTGGTCTTGATTACTGGAACAGCCTTCTCTCACTGAGGAAGTAATTCCTTGTGTTTTGGCTGCTCGGTCAGTTTCTGATAATGTACTTCTCTATGTCTAGCAACTCCACTTGTGAACCTATACAATCCTCCAGCGAACCATACTACCATTAGTGTTTTAAAGCGGCCGCGCCGTAGCTCCTGAGAACCTATAAGAGGGTAATCGACGACTGCAGATAACATTCTGATAAAACTCTGAGTGAGTCTCTAAACGAGCCCCGCGCGTTCTTGACACTGTTCTTAAACCAGCAAAGCTCGAATGACAATTCGGTTCGGATATGAAGACTAAACAGAATGAGCTCGAAAACCAGATGGAGGGATCGAGTGCTCGTTTTAGGGTCGATTGCACCGATTAAACTGCTCGAAGGCGGATAAACTCGCTCCATTGCCTTTTATCCGATACTCATGTCTCGATTCATCGAGATGATACGAAGGTTCGTACGGAGACCCAGCATTCTACAGATTGATCTCTCCTCGATTCCCTCTCAAAAAAAAAATTCTGGTATAGAGCGTATAGAATCGCACTTTTCCATCGATCCGACTCACCTTGCGTCTTGAAAGCCTTCCACCATTTCTGAATGAACTCCATCTCTAACGTAAATAAGCTGCTGCAGATCAGATGCCCCACGCTGGAACTAGTGAACCGTAACTCAAACTACCGGCGATGAGTTTGTAAGGAGTCAGCCAAAAAGACTTCAGATGAGTTTAGCGCATTCACTGTTGCCACTTTGGTCTCTTTTTGACGCTTCAACGGAATCCCGGAGCCGGTCAGCAAGTGGCCGAGAATCCACCGCATTCACTCTGTGACTGAACGCTTGTAATCCTTTGAGGTTTAGATGATTCCACCGTATATACATCGATAATGCAGCCGGGATGAGGGTCACGGCTAGCAGACCCATAAGTCTCTTACCGAGTGCATCGACGGTATGGAGTCTGACTATGAGGTTCCGAAAACGTTCTTGATTTTCCGCAAAGAGATGAGCCGTTAAGTCTCGCAACCGATGATTCTACTGCCGATATGGCTCTACTGAGCATGAGAATAACAGGCAGCACTAGATTAAGTTTTCGCAAGGTAGATCAATTTATTTTTACTTTCAAGCGCACATTTATTGAACACGAATCTGGGTGGATAATAGACACACGGACTAGGAGCCCGAAGGCTCGTGTTGCTTGCGGGGAGAAGGCACGCTTACTGATTGACTATTTGACTTCTTTCTGGGGAAAGGGGAGAGTGTGGCAAGCTTATATGATTCCTTAACAAAAGCATACGAGGACTGCCTTATTCTACAAGGACGTCGGGCGCGCCGATCCTTGAGAACTTGTTGATCATTCTTGCAATTGACTCCTTGGATGAATTGGATCCAATTCCTTGGATGAATTGGAGCCCTCTATGATTTTTCTGACGTCCAACGGTACCAGGTTGAAGAACCTCGTGAAGTTGAAGTACGGAGCGTTTCTTGGCGTCGACTCCCTTATCGTTCGTAGCTTCACATTCGCCTATTCCCTGAACCTTGTACGATACGCGTCCTAAGTCTGCCGAATCCAGGTAACTTCGGTAAAAGTAGCATGAATAGAGTATGGTGGTAGTTTCTCCAAATTTAAGAGACCGCAATTCATCACAGAGCGGATCGCTGTGCGCAGTACGGCCTGCAGCCAGAAACGGAACGCGATTTCATGGTACGAGTCGTAAGAAAATCCTGCGACACGTATCGGAACAATACGTGAACAATTGCGGCAAAGCGCGACCGGGCACGCTAGTTTGACGTATCAGGCGATTTCTGGAGTACAGCTTCTCCGACTCTGAATCTCAGCCTCCCGGACTCATCAGGTTCGGGAACAAACATTGGTTCCCTATCGAGAAGCATTTTCAACCGTGAACGTAGGTCTCGGCGCATGCGGGTTGTCGATAACAAAGGAAGGCTCTTATTGGGTGAAAAGTTTTGGGTTAAAGGACGCGAGTATGCGAAACGGGTCGAAAAACGTGGTGGAAAAATTCTTCGTTAATTAGGCTGCGCTTCTTCTCGGCTCCGGGGAGCGCTTGGATTCTGTAGCTTATTAGAATCCTCTTGCAAGTGTTTTTTTCTGACTTAATTCACCCTCACAAGTATGGAAGCGAACATGATTCTTGGGAATATTGTTGTCCTTCGCCTTGTACTCTACATTAGAAAAATATTAGTCCATCATTAAGAAGAAAATCTTTGAGCTTCGTTTTGAATAAAGTTCTTGAATCGATATTTCGCAGTTTCCATGGTGGACAGTTCCAGTCTTCTGCAGTTCCTTCAGAGAGCGAGTCCGTTCCAAGTTTCGTTCGTCTGACTTCTAGAAGTTGATGAGTCTAGTTCTGTTGGTTCTGAGAGGGTTCGCTGACATTTGCATTACAAGGCTGAGAACTCGCTCATGGAGGAATACACACACGCTTTGGGTCAGACTGTAAGGGGTTCGAAGAATTTTTTAGTTCGCCCAAGTACTAGTAAGTAAGGCCGCCCAGAGGGAACATGGCCCGGAGTACTCTCCGTTGTAGTCTGAAGATTTTGTTTAGTCGTGTCTTAGGTGGCATACACCAGTATCTCGTACAGTACATCAGAAGGGATTGAAGATGTGCATGGTATACTAGTTTGCTCATTCTATTTCCAGACGCCTGACATAAGTTTTGATAAGGTATAGCGATTCGCTGAGTCAGTGTTTTGTAGAGACCGAGCACATGGCCACTGGCACTGAGTTCAGTATCTAGCGTAAATGCCAGGAATTTTGCTCCGTCGACCCCGTCGATGATTACTCCTCCAATTTTCAAGCTCAGTGTTGGAGATGAGCCCTTCCGGCGAATATCGGTATCGAGGATATGGATCATACTGCTCGCCAGGAAAGTTATCTATGCTAGTCTGAGACAATGACGCTCATTGTTGGGATGACCATCTGATCATTTATTAGCCTTGCCATATGTAAACAGAGCATCCAAAAGCGCCCCGCTGCCGAAACGGAGGATCCAGATGAAACATCTTCAAATAAAAAATCTTGCGGTTATACTTCAAGCAAGCCTACAAGTGCGATTCTCTGTCGAGAAGGCCTTGTCGGTTTCGTCCAAGAGGAAATGTTGCCGGTGGAGGAGGGGAGCTATCGACTGCAGAAAAACTCGAGTATAATTCGTCACTTAGGGCTATTTGAGATGAGGAAGCAGCATCTGGTTGTTCCAGAGCGATGCCATCCGGGGCGAAAGATCTTAAAGGAGAACCGACAGAGGTATTGGGGAGAGAAAACTCAAGAGATTTCTTCGTTCTTCAGGAAAATGACTGATATCAGTTCACGTGTGAAGCAAGGATCGAATCCAGACAGAAAAGTAGAAGAATAATTGTGGCCGGAGAACGGGAGTTGGAGTCTGACTATTCTCGTAACACTCACCTAAGGCAGCTCCGCTTCGAGAGGAACAAGGCTTCCTGCTTACAGTTGGGCGAGCATAGCAGTTGCTATCACTTTTTGCCGTATGCTGAAAAATTAGGGCGACTGGTGTATGAGAAGTCTTCAATCGGTCGAACAGTTTAACATTTCAAGTGCCAACTGGCCTGAGACGAAATAAAATCGATAAAAGAAAACCTCGTGGATCGTTTTTTGAAAAAATTGCTTACAGCAGCCGCGCCTGAAACATCTCGATGCAACACCTGAAACATCAGTCGAGACTTACATTCGGAACACCAAGAGTACCTAACTATCATCAAAAATCATGTTTCAGTACTCTGCGGATGCTGCGAATGCGTTTTCGGTTTTCCCGGTGGGATTGAAAGGTGTCAATTTCGAAGCTATCCGCCAAAGAGCGAAAGTCGTCCGTCAAAATATACGCGGGGAACTTTCTCGTTCTCAAATCCGCTATTGAAATTCAACTGTTACTCAAATTCAAGTATTCTCATGACACACAATGTCAGCACTTACCCTCAACAGAGCCGAGATTCGCGAGGAGAGCGAACGTCACAGCCAAGATACAGAAGAGTTTCATGTTTTCCTTGTCAAGCTCAGGATATGATACATGGGTCACTCGTACGTTTTTTATACTATGGCGAGCATCGCCGGGCGAGAGTTCCACAGAAAACGTCATCCAGGAAATTGAAACGGAGAGCAGAGGCCCAATCTCTTTCATTAATCCGGATGCGTTGACTATATTTGACATGATAGAAGGAAACACATCATCCTTAGGAAGAAATATGCATTAAATGCGAAAACAATCCCTTTTCGGCTCGCTCTAATCCGTCGAATTTGGCAAGAAAAGGGAAGGATTGGAGGAATCTCCAAAATTGGGGTATCATCGAATGGCGTAACTAGGTGAGGGAGGGGGGGCGGTCCGCCCTGGGCGGCACATTTCTGGAGGCCTCGGGGGCGGCACTTCGGCTCATTTTCCTCTTTTTCTTTGTTACCGTTTTCTCCTGGGAGCAGGCGCAGGGGCGGCATTTTCCGAAACAGGGCGGCACATAGCCTAGTTACGCCCCTGGTATCATCTAAATACTGCCATCCATCCTTCCACTGCCTCAGATTCTCACCTACTGTGCATGTGCAAGGGTCTCCGGTTGGACNACATTACAAAGACCATTGTCATTACTTTACCCTCTAGAAGTCCTATAGTCAGCTTAACCAGTTAGAAATGTCACCTCGGAATAGTAGTTTTACGAAAGTAATTGTGAGCAAGTTATAATAGAACGAGAAGCAGAATGGAGAAGGCATAGACCTGGCACTCGATCTCGCCGGCCCGGAATGTCGACGGCTGTCGGAGAAGCGCCATCGACGTTTCGAGCAGACGACAAAAAAAGAGCGCGACATCACAACCTGTGAAGGTTCGATTTAAAAAACTCGTCAATAAAACCCGCTGAAATATTGTGAAAAATGACGTTCTGTGTCTTTGAAGTGCATGCCACCGACGGCTAGAATCGACAAGTAGCAAGCGATCCGCCGTTCTAGGTTGTCTTCGAATTTGCGAGACAGGGCTGCCGATATCCCGTTCGACCTTTTCCGGATCGAACGGTAGGGTTGAAGACGCGTAGCTCTGTCTTGATCTTGCTGAATGCTTGGTCAGCTTCTGATGACCAAACAAAAGGGGGATCATTCCTCAGAAGTCTATAGAGTGGAGAAGCGAAATCTGCAAGGTGTGGAACGAATGCGTGTTCACAACAACTTATCCTTTGTCTCACAATCAGTGAGTACCGGAGCGGCATGTGGAAAAAAGCGAAACGGATATCCCAGGTTGTGAAGGTTCTTCCGTTATTCTCAAGCGGATGCTCGTCGATGCGGATGAAATGGTTAATATCAGTCTTGGAATTTCCACAGATTCCGATTTTCGTTCCTTCCTTCCATCAGTCATGACTAGAGTGTGGAAGTTTAGGCATTAATAATTTTTGACCCTCCATCTATCCATATAAATTGATGGATATATGAGTATTTGATGTTTCATTGTTCCAGCCCAGGTCGTGGTTGGGCGGATATCATCGATGTAGTCGACCTCCGATCAACCATTCGATGAATTGATGCAGAGTGATCGATGAAAAATGCCTAAGCTTCCAGGCTCTACTCATGACTGAATAGAGGGTGCAGCGGGAGTCGGAACACCCTTTTTGTGACGCACAAACTTTCTACTGGAGTTTGATGAGTTTTGCGAAACTCGATTCGAGTAGGCCATTGAGTCTCCTCTGGTTCGAAAGAGTGGGACCCAATCTTGACGATTTCGTCGAAAGACTGCTCTTCGGGAGTTTTTGTCACGTAGGTCTTGGCATGCAACAGCTGGAATGATTTGGCACCCGCAAAAGCCACGAGCGGTCGCCGTTCGAAAGCATCGTCAGTCACATTGTGGAGAAACAGATGAGTTTTCACTCTTGCGACCTAAAGCGACCACCTTTCTGATTTCCGGTTGAAGATAGTGTTTGTATGCGGGACCATGTTTAGAGTAGAAGTTCAGGATGACTTTAAGATCTTCGCACTGGACGCGTTCCTCCGAACTGATTACAGTTTAACACAAATTATACTCTTTGCCACATTGTTTTCTCGATAATACATTCTGTAGCTTATTATAATCCTCTTGCAAGTGTTTTTTTCTGACTTAATCCACCCTCACAAGTATGGGAGCGAACATGAATCTTGGGAATATTGTTGTCCTTCGCCTTGTACTCTACATTAGAAAAATATTAGTCCATCATTAAGAAGAAAATCTTTGAGCTTCGTTTTGAATAAAGTTCTTGAATCGATATTTCGCAGCTTCCATGGTGGACAGTTTCAGACTTTTGCAGCTCCTTCAAAGCGAGTCCGTTCCAAGTTTCGTTCGTCTGACTTCTAAGTTGATGAGTCCAGTTCTGTTGGTTCTGAGAGGGTTCGCTGACATTTGCATTACAAGGCTGAGAACTTGCTCATGGAGGAATACACACACGCTTTGGGTCAGGCTGTAAGGGGTTCAAATACATACACCAGTAGGGCATACACCAGTATCCCGTACAGTACATCAGAAGGGATTGAAGATGTGCATCGTATACTAGTTTGCTCATTCTATTTCCAGACGCCTGACATAAGTTTTGATAAGGTATAGCGATTCGCTGAGTCAGTGTTTTGTAGAGACCGAGCACATGGCCACAGGCACTGAGTATCTAGCGTAAATGCGAGGAATTTTGCTCCGTCGACCTCGTCGATGATTACTCCTCCAATTTTCAAGCTCAGTGTTGGAGATGAGCCCTTCCGGCGAATATCGGTATCGAGGATATGAATCATACTGCTCGCCAGGAAAGTTATCTATGCTAGTCTGAGACAATGACGCTCATTGTTGGGATGACCATCTAATCATTTATTAGCCTTGCCATATGTAAACAGAGCATCCAAAAGCGCCCCGCTGCCGAAACGGAGGATCCAGATGAAACATCTTCAAATAAAAAATCTTGCGGTTATACTTCAAGCAAGCCTACAAGTGCGATTCTCTGTCGAGAAGGCCTTGTCGGTTTCGTCCAAGAGGAAATGTTGCCGGTGGAGGAGGGGAGCTATCGACTGCAGAAAAACTCGAGTATAATTCGTCACTTAGGGCTATTTGAGATGAGGAAGCAGCATCTGGTTGTTCCAGAGCGATGCCATCCGGGGCGAAAGATCTTAAAGGAGAACCGACAGAGGTATTGGGGAGAGAAAACTCAAGAGATTTCTTCGTTCTTCAGGAAAATGACTGATATCAGTTCACGTGTGAAGCAAGGATCGAATCCAGACAGAAAAGTAGAAGAATAATTGTGGCCGGAGAACGGGAGTTGGAGTCTGACTATTCTCGTAACACTCACCTAAGGCAGCTCCGCTTCGAGAGGAACAAGGCTTCCTGCTTACAGTTGGGCGAGCATAGCAGTTGCTATCACTTTTTGCCGTATGCTGAAAAATTAGGGCGACTGGTGTATGAGAAGTCTTCAATCGGTCGAACAGTTTAACATTTCAAGTGCCAACTGGCCTGAGACGAAGTAAAATCGATAAAAGAAAACCTCGTGGATCGTTTTTTGAAAAAATTGCTTACAGCAGCCGCGCCTGAAACATCTCGATGCAACACCTGAAACATCAGTCGAGACTTACATTCGGAACACCAAGTGTACCTAACTATCATCAAAAATCATGTTTCAGTACTCTGCGGATGCTGCGAATGCGTTTTCGGTTTTCCCGGTGGGATTGAAAGGTGTCAATTTCGAAGCTATCCGCCAAAGAGCGAAAGTCGTCCGTCAAAATATACGCGGGGAACTTTCTCGTTCTCAAATCCGCTATTGAAATTCAACTGTTACTCAAATTCAAGTATTCTCATGACACACAATGTCAGCACTTACCCTCAACAGAGCCGAGATTCGCGAGGAGAGCGAACGTCACAGCCAAGATACAGAAGAGTTTCATGTTTTCCTTGTCAAGCTCAGGATATGATACATGGGTCACTCGTACGTTTTTTATACTATGGCGAGCATCGCCGGGCGAGAGTTCCACAGAAAACGTCATCCAGGAAATTGAAACGGAGAGCAGAGGCCCAATCTCTTTCATTAATCCGGATGCGTTGACTATATTTGACATGATAGAAGGAAACACATCATCCTTAGGAAGAAATATGCATTAAATGCGAAAACAATCCCTTTTCGGCTCGCTCTAATCCGTCGAATTTGGCAAGAAAAGGGAAGGATTGGAGGAATCTCCAAAATTGGGGTATCATCGAATGGCGTAACTAGGTGAGGGAGGGGGGGCGGTCCGCCCTGGGCGGCACATTTCTGGAGGCCTCGGGGGCGGCACTTCGGCTCATTTTCCTCTTTTTCTTTGTTACCGTTTTCTCCTGGGAGCAGGCGCAGGGGCGGCATTTTCCGAAACAGGGCGGCACATAGCCTAGTTACGCCCCTGGTATCATCTAAATACTGCCATCCATCCTTCCACTGCCTCAGATTCTCACCTACTGTGCATGTGCAAGGGTCTCCGGTTGGACACGTCCCGCTAACCGGCCCTACCGCGAATGACCACACCGCTCTTCCTTCAGTACTTTCACACTTCGTTTTATTCCTCCGAATAACTCTCTTTTATATCTCTTTTTTGCCTCTTACACTTTCGGCCTTTCCTGACCTTGCGCTGTCCTCAGCACCCGAACCTCGCTGGCGGCCTCCGCACGCGGGTAGGGTACCGCGGCGGAGCCGGACCCACCTCCTCTTCTCCGGATCCATCGCCTGTTCCCTCACTCTCTGAACTTTCCTCGGACGCAATCGCTTTCTCTGGCTCTCGATACTGCGCTCTCCCCGAGACCGGGCTCGCCTGGGCGGCTTCCTCGCCCGCGCCCCCCACCTCGTCGTCGACTCCTTCCTCCGCCTCTCTCACATCGTCCCCATCCTCTTGCGCCAGCTTGAATAGCTTCAACTGGGAACAATGCGCCGTGGTACTAAACCCTCCACTTGGCTTCCCGAGCTGCGCGATGCGATACGTGTCGCTCGGTAGCACCGCCGTCACAACCATTGGCCCCCGAAACTTCGGCTGCAACTTCGTGGGCTGGCCTGTGGCAACGGGCAGCCGCCGCACGACCACAACGTCCCCGACCTCATACCTAATGAGATGGGCTCGCTTCTTCTTGTCGTACTCTCTCCCGTAACGCTCCTGCGCCTGATGGATTGCAAACTGGACCTCGTCCCACAACCCTGCCGGCGGTCTCCAGATGCATTCCTGCTGGCCTTCGACATACTGCCCGAGACCGTCGCGCCGCGGCAAGTACCCATGGAGCACTTCAAACGGTACCTTACCGGTGCTCTTTGCTGGAGCGCAGTTGATGAAGTGCGCCGCTGCCTGCAACTTCCCTGCCCAGTCGCCCTTGTTCGGAAGTCTGCAAATCGTCCGCAGCACGGCCACCAACGTTCGATTCATGCGCTCTGTCTGTCCATTTGCCTGCGGATGTTGCGTAGACGTAAATACGTGTCTTACCTTCCGCGCCCTCAGGAACATCTTCAGTCGTCCCGATCT